>GL501432.1:403134-464534 GCA_000149185.1 Mayetiola destructor
CCAGTCTGAAATATAAAACTCGCTGCAATTGAAACATAAAGAAACATTTACGTAAAATTGTCGATCGTCATTTATAGGGATGAAAATTAAAATTTGTTCAGAAATATAGAGTATTTGGTGCAAATTACACGATGAAAATTGGAAAAGAGGAATTTTCTATGTCCTCCTTTCAACATGAGAGGAAAGAGGAATTGAGAAATTCAAAATTGAAAAGGAGGAAAATCCTCTCTGTCCTCCTCAATCTGGTCAGTTCATTCGTAGCCATAAGGAACAAAACATTTAATACAAAATCACATCAACAACAATAGCCAGTCAATGTTCAACAAGATAATTAGCAGATTCATATTTAAAATTGAAGAGATTTTACTCACAACTTCCATCGGTGAGTGCATATTTTTAATCGACTTCGCGAAAATGAAACATATTTTGTTTTATATTTTGTTCACATATGTTATTTCCTGCCCCCGTTGTTCGACACAATAGTTTTTTTCCACCAATTTGAAGAAAATAACGTGAATATTCAGTAGTTATGCATTTTGGACCAAATGCCGTATGGAGTGGTATGAGCGGATGGAGAAACAAATAATGCTGTAAATCATCGAAGCGGTCTCCGTTTTCATTCGTAAATAAAATCAACCATTCAAACAAAAAAAATAATGCTTTAATCGCACGTAGGGGAGACAATTTATGTGCTACCTACACGAGTTTCAAGGCCTTTACTAGTGGTACTAAGCATTTAAGATTAAAAAAAATATTTGAATTAATAACAATAATGAAAAAAAATAAAATTTTATTATTTAAAAAAAAAATAGCTCTCTTTTTTTATTAATATGTGTGGTGCCACCTCTCGGGTGCTTTATTCAATTTATATACAACATATTAATAAAATGTGTGCGCGGTAAGACGGAGAAATATAGCTCTTGTACATATATTGTATATACAATCGGAATAACAAACGATGAGAGAACTATATACACACAGTGCATTCCCAAAATGGCCGTATTTACTTCGCAAAAGATTTCATAGTTTTGAAGTGAAAATTTGCCGATTTTGGTTCTGAAAGAAAAAATATTCAAAACTCATTGATTAAATTGTTGGAAATTAAAGTGCATGTTGTCAGAAGGAGTTCGAAACTTTGTGAATATCGTGTTGTCAACCAATTATTTTGGTGAAGTTATCATCATCTGCATTAAGCATTAAGTCATTAGTAATAAGGTGCGAAATTTATATTTGAAAAGCACGGAATCTGAAGAGGATTCGTGAAGTTTTATTTGGTGATACTTTTTTAATGATTCTTACGTTGAATGAACAAAATTAAATGTATCCGAACATTTATCTGTAATGTCCTTTCCATAAGTGAAATGATTAAGTTGAAAGTTGATGTTTGCATCTTAAGTTCCCTCTCCGAATGAACATTGGCTAAAAAATATTCTTTTCAAGAAAATTCAGTTCTATGCGTAAATATATCTTTGCTTCTCGAGCAAACTTAAAAATCATATCACCTAATTGTTATTTGTGTGCAACAATCAAAGATAATTAAAATATTCTTCCAATTCATTCTCGTTGATTCTTTAACGCTTATATAGATTGCGGATTATGAATACATATGTATATTATTTATAGGGAATAACTGATTATAAAGAAATATTGACTCTTATGTCTCTGTTTAGGTGTCAAGAGTATTTTTTAGCCTTCCAGCGAAAAAATATTAATAATAATTAAAGTTGAAAATACATAATATGTATACTTGTTTAATTCATTCATACAAGAACGAAAAGAAAGACCACGTTAAATAACTTTTCCACAGAGTCAGTGTATTTCTCATTATGCTGTATGTGTTCGCTGTGGACGATAGTGAGAGTGGAAGAGTGAGAAATATTTTGTATCTACTTATGATTGTAATTCGTTCAACTGAGCCACTTCCACTTGATATCGAATATTTTTTGTAGTGTCTTACAAAGAATGCAAAACTTTGATATTGTATCACAAATTGAATCATATTATTATGAATGAAATGGCTATAGACATTTCTTGGATGGATCTAGCATTCGTTATTAAAACATATGAACGGGAGATTCATAAAATCAATTTGAAAAAAAAGATATCATTTACGTATAGAAAAGTTTTATAATGAGATAATAGCACCTCAGTTTGTTATTCCAAACAAATCGATTTTCAGAAATATAAAACGAGCATATCGTAAGTATTATAATACATCGTAAAGAGTATTCTTCAATGAGCTATTTCATGGAATCGAATGCCATTATGATACGCGAGGAATATAAGGATGAACACACAATTTGTTGAACTAAATAGAGCATTTGGAATAGATCTTCAAATTTTTCGATTCTTTTCCGAGTGAGAAGGTTGTTTTTGTTTATTCAATTCATTTTTTCTTAAACTCTTTACATTTATATTCTATGCTTTGCCTCATCGTATACATCATCTGGCATATGCACGTAATGATACACACAAATTCAAGTTTGGGAAAAACACAAAATAATAATACATAACATCAAAACTCGTTCTCACGTACAAATGATGCATCATGATTTTATTGGATATTGGTAGCTTCATAGCGTAGCTATCAAATACACATTTATACATCGAAAATTTCAATGTAAAATGACCAAATTTATAGAAAAAAATGTATAATACGCTCTTAATTAATTTGTATTTCTTCGCCTTCAACAAACCATTTTCTGAATCTAATTCACATACTGAAGCTAAAGACTCATCCGAAGAACGTTTCATTTCTATCTTTTGATTCCATTTACAGATGTCCCGGTGGGGTAAAAACCGTAATGTAACATCCTATGCATTGCCACTTGATGCTTTCGTAAAAGAGAAGGAGAATACGAATCGCCCAGTTGCTGCTAGATCCGCTGGAACAGTTGGTAAATGGGGTATTACGAGCTTCACCTCGATACGAGCACGTCCAGTTTATGGTGAGTTTTTCTCCCTATTGCAAAATTTGGAGTAGAATAAATATTGTTTTCCATGGTTATCAGGGTTTGCATCATTTAGCCCGAATCAGGACCCATCGCTCCAATGTTCCCAATTTTCACCAAAATCATACGTACAAGAGACTTCGCATGTAACAGGCAATAATTCGGCACCAGCTAACAATACAGTAAAGCCGAAAAAATTCTTCAAAAGTCGGAACTCAGTGCCTGAAACTAATGTAGTGTATCCTGACCCAAATGGTATTACCTCAGTCGCATCTCCTTCGTATTATTCCAATCCAGCGGGTATTTATCAACAGCAAACTCAATCTACTTATGAAGCAAGTACACCGCCAACAAGAACCAAAAAGAAAAAGGAGCCATTAAAACATGAGAGCTCGTCCAAAAAATCGAAAATCGAGAAATTACCAAAACCTGAAAATTTACCGAGGCCGCCAAAACCACAAAAATTGGAAAAAGTTCCCAAAACATCAAAGAAAAATGCCAAAGCACTTGAAAAAATTGTTGAACCATCAAGACCTACGCGAGTTTTATCAAGAGCAAGGAAAGTAGTAAACTATTCAGAGGACAAAAGCCGAAGCCCAACTCCAGGCCAACATGCAAAGGCAAATCCAACCGAAGTTATTCCAAATCCAATAGCAAATGAATTGACGTCATCGCCTATTCAAAATTGTGAGCAAAATCCTCTTTTAAAACATGAAGAGCCTGATGATATGAAGAGGGTTGTTGACGATGGAAACGTTTCTGAAGATTCACCATCGAAAATACCCATAGGCGATCATCCTCCAATCGTGCTTCGTATTTCAAAAGTAAGTATGATAAAGTTTTTTTTGTGTGAAAATTAAGTGAGTATTCGGTATACAGTAAAAAGTGACATTTATGTGAACGCACCCAAGGATTTCATCGTCTTGAAAGACAATATGTCAAAAAAGTGCAGTATGAACTGATGTTAAATCATACGTTTCAGCCATTTTTAATATTTACGTTCGCGCGTATTCAATTCACATATGTATTGACATTGTTGTGATACATACACATGAACATACGTGCTTTCTTTAGTAGTCCCATTGAACGCTACTCCGAAAACAGTAAGTGGAATGAAAATATCTACGACAACACGTTGGGAACGAATGTGTAAAGAAGGAAAAATTAAACCACACACCACATAGCTTGTGTGTGAGAAGTGTCAACATCGTTATTGTTCATTCGATGGCACAAGCATCTGCTTCTAATTTCTTTTTTCAGTTTGATTCAGAGAGTTCAGTCTTATATTGTATATCTGTGAACATTCAATTAATATTAACTATTACGTTCAAATTTCTCTGTTTTTTCATTGAACAGTTTCAGGCTAAAGGTAATTGATTGATGAATTTACAAAAATTTGAGTTTTTTTTTTTCATTGAATAGACAGCTAAATGTGTTTAATATATGCAAAAACGGCCTTCAGGACTGTGAGCATATCTTATCGTTTTTCTCACATCGCCTACGTTTCAAATACGAAATTTTTTCGCCGATTAAACACTTTTCGATGTTTTTGTGGAAGAAAATTAAATGTATTCGATATTTTTTTCATCAATTTCGACAAGAAATGCTCAATTTACGTATTTGTCAACGACGCATTTTTCACAACAATTTTTTGTTGAAACGCTCCTTTACAGAACAAAGAAGACGTTGTTAAGCCAAACTTTTTTAAATGATTATTATTCTAATGATTTCCTATAATAATCAATGGTAAAACAGGTAATACGTCTTATTTTCATATTTTCAGGGGACCTCACGACTCATCAGCACAGATAGTGAAGGTATAAGCGGATCTCCTCCATATTTGTCACCTGATCGACATAATACAGTCAATTCACAACAAGCTGTAGCAGGATATTCATCGGCTGCCGCATCATTGCTGGCAGTCTTATCTGATGATCCAGAGCCACAAGATAATTTGCCGATAAGTACGGATATTTCCTCCTCATCACATCCGATTGATGATGATCAAAATACAAATGCTCAATCGAAAAGAGATAAACTTTGGCATAAAGCGGAACCGATCCAGTTGAAAATCAAAACATCGGCAAGAGCACACAAAAATAACTCGGAAGAATTCGAACAAACTGACGAAGCGAAAAACAAACGTGGAGGAAGAGTTACACGGAGAACAGCTCCATACCAATCAATAGAAGGGACTTTCACTTCTAATACATCAACGAATCAGATAGACTATCAATCACCTCATTTATTGTTGACAAATGATAATTCGTTTGCAAACATCCTAACACCACAACCAACTCATTCATCAAATCAATCTATAAATGAAATTGAGTCATTCCCAAGTGACGAACTGTCGAGTAAGCTAGAATGTTCCAGAACAGAAAATCTCAACGATTTTGATCGTGGAATCGTCCCGAAAAAACGTCGAGTAAAAAACAAAGCCAACTCTGCGGCTATCATTGGACCTCCTGTAGATGCAACACAGAAAAAACAACGGAATCGTAGGAGGAATGATAGTTTAAGCGAAACTATTGAAATAGGCTCATTATCTACAGGTACTCAGATCACTACAACATTGGCTAATTTCCATGAACGGGAAAAAGAACCGATACCGAAGAAACGGATGACAGCAGCAGCAAGAAAAGAATACAGCTTACCGATAGAACAGTTAACAGAAATCGTTGCCAGTCCAGAAACTGAGAAATCGAATGAAAGTAGCCAAATCAACGTAGTGACTAACAGTCCAAAGAATCGTGGTAGAAGAGTGAAATCTAAGCCGTTTATGAATTCAGCCGCCAGAGTAGAGGAAAACAAGAGGAAAAATTTTGAACCTGAGGAAAAATTGGAAAGACAAACTAGAAGCACTAGAAATAATGCGAATGAAATGATGCAGGTATGTATTCATCGAATATAATTATTTCAGTCGTCTTTGAATGAAATTTGTTATCATAAACATTTTTATTGATAGAATACTGAACAAAAACCAACGCGGAGCTATGGTAGAAAACGTAAATCGATTCAGGCTAGCACAATAGATGCATCGCTGGAACCAAAGGAATCATCGTCAACCGTTTCACAAATGAACATTCAAAGCAATACAAATCAAATAGATACAACGACACATAATGTTGAATCGGAAACTATTTTGCGAGGGCGTCTAACACGTCAAGCACATCATCATTTAAATGGAAATAATGCGGAAACCAATATACTGAATAATAATGAAAGTGTGCCAATGGATACCGAAGTTTCAATGGTGGAAAAAAGTGAACAAGAAGTTGAAAAACCAAGCGTTAAGTTGGTAATATCTAAAAAGAAAGGCAGCATTTTCAAGAGCCGTGCAATCGATGGTGAATCGGGTGAAAGCAAAAAACAGAAGCGACATATATACAAGCATAAATGGGATGTTGATGATGAATTAGACGAAAAATCTGGTTTGGAAACAAAAACTAATGTGCTAGTCGAAAGCGTATTTCAGGACGATTACGATATCGAACCATCACCTGGGTTGGGAAGTCTCTCGCGACTTACACGAACAACACGTACAAATAATCCTGATGATGATCTCCGCATACGAAATGTTAAAAAAGCGCATCAAATGCAAGAGATTGGTGAATTTCAAGAAATGGACGACGACGTAGAGTACATGTTAGAATCATTGAAATCACAAAATCCAATTGCGACGAGAAGTTTAGCTGCCATTCAACTGGCCTCGAAATGTATGACACCTGCATTCCGTATGCATGTCCGTGCTCATGGTACAGCTACGAGATTTTTTAGTGCGTTACACGATGCCACTCAAAACCAAAGTCTTGGTCTGGGTACAGCTACCATTATGTTTGTTCTGATCCAAGACAATTTGAATATGGATCTTGATAAGCATTCATTGGAACTCATGCTCAATTTACTTGATTCCGATATCAGCCGAAAAAACAATTATAGAGAAACTTGTCTTTCTGATGACCAAACGCAACGGAATGAGCAAAAAGTTATCGAAATTTGTCGTGAAATCAAAAATCAAGGCAAAGCCGAACATTTGAATTTGGATAATATTTCAATTGGCACATTGGCAATGGAAACTCTGCTCACATTAACATCAAAAAGAGCAGGAGAATGGTTTAAAGATGAAATGCGAACACTTGGTGGACTCGAACATATTATTAATACAATATGTGAATGTTGTAAAGAGATCACCGACTGTGTTATCGAATGGACTGAATCGCTCTTGGAAAAATTGAAGAAAATCGAACGTTGTTTGCGGGTCTTGGAAAATGTTTCCGATCGCAATGAAGATAATCAAAAATATATTATTTATTTCCGTAACGGTGAAGGCGTGGAAACATTATCACAATTGTATAAACTTTTCGTAAGCGAAATAGAATTGAATCCAACGAACGACACTACACCAGCTGGTGCGCCGGGAATCGTATTACGTGAAGCTCTTGTGCCTCTTTTGAAAGTTTTGATAAACTTAACGCATACATTCAATCGGCAGCCAAAAGGTGCTGTCGTATTTGGCGAACAGCCAATTGTTTTCGAAACATGTTTTTATATGCTATTTCAAATACCACAATATATTCCAGACAAATGCATATTTGAACTAAGTTTATTGGTAAATATTTGGAATTTTTCATAATTTTGTCGCATTCTTAGAGCAAAAAATTTTAACTCAAAACATATTTATTATTCTTCAGGTTTTATTGTTGCTGATCAACTTATCTGGTCACATTTCAAATCGTACAATCATCTTAGAGGCTCAAGTGTCTTCTGATATCGGTAACAAACGTCTGAAGATTCCTGGTGTCCAGGCTCTGATTGAGTTTTTCTATAAATATGAAGAATTGGCTAGGTTTGTGTATTTTTCTTTGACATACTTAAATAAAACATAAAATAACATATGTATTTCAATAAAATATATTAGATTCGTGGAACAAAATACGGACGATATTCTGAATAATCCAGAAAAATGTGACAAGAACAAGAACAAAAACAAATCCCAGGAAGATGTCGAAGAAACTGTTTCAAAACGTAAATCGAACAACATATGTCATTGCCAATGAACAATTTTTGTAATTGAATTTATTTTAATTTTTCAGTGTTACAAAAGGCAGGAAATCATATGGAGCATACATTTCTGGCTAGCTATGTCTGTTTGTTGGTCGGCCATTTGATAATGGAGGAAAAAGATAATGAATCAAAAGTTCGAATGTTCTTGCGCAATAAATCTTTCGCCGATATGATCAAAATTCTTGAGACATATTACAACTTCATGAACTTAACGGCAAGCGTAAGTATATTTGCATTCATGAATTGAACGAATTCAACGATATACTATAATTCAATATTTATCTTTATTCCGATAGTCGGAAGCAATCCAGGTGGCTCACATGAAAGAAACAAAACGAATCATACAATTCATGAAAGAAAGCGATCATCATTCCAATGAACAAATGGTGGAAACAAATGAAACAGCAGAGCAATCACAACAGCCACATCTTGCAAATACTTCAGAAAATCGATGGGCTGGCAGCAGCAGTGGCAGCAAAACGGGCAGTGGAACTAGTAGTAATTTGTTCAATAAACTGTGTAATTCAGGAAGATAATTGTAATTAAATGGACAAACAATTATTTCAGGATCTAGTTCACGCAAAATACAGTATGTTACATAATTAATGAACTAGTAAATAAATAAATTTTATACACATTGTGAACCAAACAACCAACGTCTGAGTAAAAATAATAATTAGTTAATTTTAAGGTTAAAATTTGGTAAAATCTTTAGTTTTGGTTTCAGAAATCTTTTATTATTCTTCATTGTTCAACATTTATCACTTTGATTATTGCGATTCCATTGTGTGTACAATATAAAAGAAAACAATTTAACTTATTTGTTTTAGCCTTTCCGGCATTGAAGCTGATCCATGCTTCAACAATTACTTGCTAGAACTTACAAGTGTTATGTTTTGGCAGAATATTATTTTTACAAAATTTCAAATAACATGAAAAGACCAAATAAAAACTAAACGATTGAATACTTTCTGTTGGCTTCTTAATCTAGAGATTAAATCTTTTAAACAATATACAGTACATGCAGAAAGTATGGAAACCCTTCCATGCCATAAAATTTAAATTGTTTCGTATTTCAAGGAACGCTCTTAAGCCTTGAGAGTGATTAGAGTATTGCCTCGCGACACTTTTCCCAAGATTTCAAAGTTCTACATCCACAGAAAACGAAGACTTTAAATGGTTCATTCTATGAGAAGATAAATCGTGAAGGAAAATTAAATAAAAGTGGTACGTGGTACGTTGACAATAATAATAAATCAGAGTCCTATCATCAGTTACATTGAACACAAAACCGTTTTGTTGCACACACAATATTCAAGCTCCGATAATAACACTTTCCTTTGACATTAGCGAATTTTTGACATTTCATTGATTTGTAACGAGGCATTTGTTAGTGTAGTTTATGTTGCTTTTCAATGCTATTCAAATTATATTGAAATAAATTTCCGCAAACTATTGTTCTGAATAAATAATGGCAGCAGCTGGTGTTCCAATAGGATCTTTGGATAAGGATCAACTGAAAACGGTGAGCTTCCAAAAATTTTATAATCAGTCAGCTACACATACTTTTTTTACTTAACCTCAAAATTATTCCGAAATAATTTCAGTTTTCAGACTTTCTCCATTCGTACAATAAACTTTCGGAAATTTGTTTTTCGGATTGTATAAATGATTTCACTTCGCGGACAGTGAAAGCAACTGAGGTATTCATATTTGTTCGAATAAAAATGAACATTGTTATTTAACTGGGAATCGATTTTTCAGGATCAGTGCGCCTTGAATTGTATGGAAAAGTATCTGAAGATGAATCAACGTATTTCTCAGCGTTTTCAAGAATTCCAAATACTAGCTAATGAAAACGCAATAGCAATGGTGCAGAAAGCTGGAAAATAAAAATAAAAAAACACTTGTAACAAATTTCAAATTGAATAAATATTTTGTTGAGTTTTATTTCATTCAGAAATGTCTTTCGACATAATTTTTGCCCCAAATCGATTTTCGGAACCGATAGTTTTGAACTTTCAAAGGTCATAGAAGCTGGCATGTCGTTCAGAAAATTATTTTGACACTCTCCGAAGTTAAAATAAACCTACGACCCCTTGAAGTTGATGAACTAAAACTGATTCTACTTTTCACTGGATATTTCTGACATGATTTCGATTTGGTCTCAAGATACAGGACGCGACGATTAACGAAAATGAAACAATTCATTCATTTTTGTCAAATTAATCGATTTGTTCTTTTCCGTACAAAATGTACTGGAAAAGTATAGGAATTAGGCCAAAACCAAAAACTTCCAAAAATGTTTTTTTTTTTCATTTTTATGATGTTCCCGAGTGAAATCAATGCATTCCGGGACGCCGTCGGCAAAATAAGGGGTGTGTGTCTGTCTGTCTGTTGATGCTATAACTTTCGATTGAAGCATTACAAATTCAACCATATGATAGCCTGAGTCATACCGAAGAACTGATTAGAACTTGGGATCATGAAACCCAATAGAAACTTTCAAACGGCCATTACAGCTTTCGTATCTCACCTCAGGCAAAAGAAAAAATCGAAATTTCTCTTTCAAATTCTTTCCTTCTCAATTTTCTTTCAATTTGTAAAATCTACATTTTTTCCGAAAATTTCAAAAATGTCAATTTTTTCAAAATTCCAAAAAAAAATTGTTTTTTCAAAGATTTCAGAAAAAAAAATTTATTCGAAATTTTCAATTTTTTTTTTCAAAGATTTATTGTTTTAAAAATTTTTATTGTTGTTAATTTCATAGTGAAATTAGAAAAGGCTGTACGGAAAAGTTTGTTGTCGCATGCGACTACCTTGTTTTTCGTTTGTATTCTGAATTATGCTGCAAATGGTTCTGTTAGTTTCTGACTTGCTTGAATAATAAGTAATAAGAATCATTTTTTTTTGATTGTTTTTTTTTTTGTAAGAGCAATTGCTCTAAAGCCTCGTGTTAAGTGAGTTGAATGTTAAGATAAACATGAAGCACCGGAAGCAGCTAACCATCGGAGCTATTATTAGTTATTCTCAGGCAAATGGCAAAAAACAATTGATCGAATGAGCCCGTCACGTAAAGATTCACCATTCGAACCATCAACACGAAAATCAAACGTAACACCTTCACATTGAATAGATGGAGCGCAAATACACATTGGGTACCAACCAGTTTTATTGAAACCCACTCCAATTTTGTATGGACGGTCACGATGTATTTGAACAGGACGATCAAAAGATATTTCCAATAGAGAATCAAATCTAACATTTGACGTGCAATGCGTGTAGGTCATGCGTGTACCAAATGAGTCTAAAAGATGAGCATATAGAAGCTCTGAATAGCGTTCCGGAATATTTGCCGATTGTATATTTTGTTCACCCACTCCCAGAACCTGTGTCGACACCTGTATACCAATTATGCGAATCGCTCGATCGACACAAAATGTCAACGCACCTGAAACCATAATTTAAAAAAATTGATTAATGCCTGATTTTCGATTGTTTTCATTGTCAATTCTCCTTGACGCACAATCTGAAACACTTGTATTGAAATAATCAATCTGCTCACGAATAGGACGAATGCAATAAAATCGTCTTTCTGGTGCATCCATCATATGTTCGCGCCCTGATGTTTGCGAATGGTGTCCTCTATATCGGTTGGTTGGATTCCGTGACCGTACGTGAAAGAAACCCATAGGGCTGTGACTTGAATATGGATGATTGTTTATTAATGGTTGCGACCCTACATTCGAAAATACTGGTTGTTCATCATTGGAGCTTTCGCTATAAATACTCATAAGGTTTGTGTTTGATGATGGCACTGTTGGACTCATCGATCTTGATTTTCGGCTTGTTGAAAAACCATCCGGCATCGGATGAACATGATTACTTGAAATATTCATCAGGATTGCAAATGATTCACTTGTGGATAGTAATTTCGTCTTCGGGACATTTTCAGCGAAGAGTTTTGGGCTTAAATTGAGAAAGCGAATTTTCCTTAACGCATCGCGAAATGTTGGTGAATCGCTTCTTGTTGTCTCATTTGGTTGTTGGATAGAGGTTCCCTCACCAGCATCAATATCAATCATTTCAGCTTCTTCTTTAGCTGAACACAAACAAAATATAAGTTTTTGGATAAATTGGAATGAATTTACAAAATGTCTAAACTCACATATCAGTTTTCCATGGCCATGCTTTTCTGCATAACGAACCAGTGCAAGAAACAGGTCCAATTCTGAATCAATGTGGAGAAAATCTTGATCAAGAATCGTCATGACAGTTGATAATTCTACATCTTCAAAGTTCGGGTGGGATATGACATCATTTGTATGACTACAGATTATCTGAAACCATAATAAAAATATAATTAATACCTGATTTTCGATTGTTTTTTTGTCAATTCTTCTAATCACCTGTAAGCAGCGTTCAGCTAAATCAGGCTCCTCGAATAATTTTGCGAACTCAAACGCTCGGCATACATTTTTCGAATTTAAGTCAGACCATAGGAACTCCGTACAACGTTGAACCACTACTGGAAGCATGTACTTTTTCGCAACATAACAAAGTTCACATGCTTTATCCATTGAAGTGATTTCGATTCGATCGGTATATATATATCTGAGAGGCAAATGAGAAATTGTCCTTTTAAAGAATGGTCCTATTATAAAGACTTTATTGTATCTGAGAGATCACACACAGATCAATTGAAACACAGGCACTTGCTCTACCAAAATGAGCCTAAATTTTTTTCGGATACAATAAGCTCCGAGTTCTACCAAATGACTTATTTATAAATGAAAATGTATAAGTTGAGCAAAATACATGTCTCGCACAATGTCGCTCTATTTGATTTTTGTTTATTACTTCTTTGTCTTCTTATAGAATATTCTGGAATATTTGGTCGAACGCATATCAATTATAAACTATAAACTAAACAAAAATGCCTAGACTTATTCAATGGTCCCCGAATTGATATTGTTCCTCTTTATACACTCACTCACGGGAAAATTTTTATCTGCTTTATGTTAAGACCAAATTTTCACATTTGCCGATTAAACACTTCTATTCATATAAATTTATCCAGAAATCAGCCAATCACACAATGAATGCTCAAGAAGAAGGATGACAATAGAAAATCGTCATCAGTACAGCATATTGAACAGCATCAAACGTTTTTGATCGAATAATCAGAACGATTCATAACGACAGAAATGATTGATCCCCAAATAAATGTTCATCAACAACCTTAATTTGAACGGGGAGAACGGTGATTGATATCAAAATTTACGCGGTACGTTAAGACAAACCAGCCATAACCGTATGCTGAACACTCTGATAATGAGTCAAATGATGAAATGGATGTGGATATGGAAGTCTGGTATCGAAACATCGCGGCAAGCGAATGTATTGGATATGTAGGCAAGTTTTTGGAATAATTAATTTGGAAAAATTTCAACTGAAACAGGGAATAAAACTTTTTTCTCTTTTCATTTACAGTTCGAGAAAGAACCATTTCAATGTATAGTTGTCCCTTGGCTTGCATTAATTTGCTGGATTTGGTGGCAATGTGCGCGAAAAAATAGTTTAAGATAAAGAAAAAATAAAATAAAATAAAGTCGTGTACGTAATATCACTTTAACAGGATATCTCCCTGAACTGACCACATTGGTTGCAGGCCAAGTGGTCCACAAATGAGGAATGGTCTTTTTAGGGAGTGGTCCTTTTATAGAAATTTTACTGTATCTGAAAGAATGTGTTAATATTATTAGTCCTTTGTTAATGCCAAAAGATTGTAACAAAATGAGAAATTCGACTATTCTATCTTAACAGTGCACTCACTCCAACAGAGCGATGAAAGCATCTGGTCGAACATCGGTTATAGAAATCGGATCGTTTTTTTCAGCTAATGTTCCATTGAACATAGCATCGAAAACGGGCGAAGACATCGCTAAGATTAATTTATGACCGGAAAGAAGCTGTTGGTTATTCTCAGAGCCGACCAAAAAATGGCAGTCTGACCATTTTCCAGTTTTCAATAAATAGGCTCCACGGTCTTTTATCTCTGGGCATGCTGTTTGCCAGTCAACGGAATCCATCGTATCCAAAAACTAGATTGATCAATTTGTATATAATAATATGTTTGATGTTTACAAACATCTATCATGTTAAACTGAACTACACCAAAGCTTCCTTTATTTTTATGTCTATATAAATTGGCCAATGACAATTCGATGAAGATATTTTTTTCTTACATTTAGGTAAGTTCTTTTGACATAGTCTCATATATGGCTATGAAACATCTACCAAATTTATCTGTCAATCCCAACGCCAGCGCTGCACATCACGCTGTTTGGAACTATTGTAGAGCCATATCCCTGTCGTATTTTGAATTCGAATGAGGAGAATAAAAAAGCAGTTTTACTCACTTCAATGAAGACGCATTCTTATTCTTATAACTGTCGTAAATGAATTTTTTGTGTCAACTTTTTTCTCAGGCTCTATTTTATAAGCCCATCATCGATGGGCCATCAACGACATTGTCATAAGATCCATAACGAACACAAATTGGATCTTTTCGAGTTCAACGGATACATACTTTTGATCTGTTTTATTGAACCGCTTTTTCTCCCACGTTCCATAAGGGGAAAAGATGAAAACAAGAAAACTTTTAATGGCGAAACGATGCTTATGAAGGGAAAGTGTATACATTGATCGCTGAACATACAGCCTTCTTGCCATAGTTAAAACGAGAGATTTTCTTGCTTGCTTTTTCTCCTCCCATTTCATATTGTTAGTTATGCCATGCGCTAGTGTATATGTGTGGTGCCTATTCGCTAAGACAGAATGATGAATGATGCAACAAATGATCAACGAGTGAATGCACAAAATATTGCTGGAGAGAATAATGCACAAAACGAAGCATAGGTTGGTTGATAATGTAATCAACAGCACGTGCCAGAAAATGTGCATGTAATAAGAATTTAGTGTTTGGAATTCGATAGTGCAAATTGCTGAAGTAATTTCTCTTTCGCTTCAGCAAAATTATTTCTAGATGCATTGGTGAGAAATATGCTCATGCATTTCAACCCACCATCAAACGTCAACAATAATAATAATGCAACAAAGTTGCGGAACAGACCGTGAATCCGAGGATTTGTGGAGCAAGTCTCAAACAACACAATCCAGATTGTGATATTGGGCCTATACACCGAAAAAAAGAAAATTTTATTTTTATTTTTATCATTTTATTGTTTGGATTCTTTTTTTGACGGTAAGTTAATGGATATAGAGATGGTGCTGTTCGCAATTATTCAAAAAACTAACAATGGCTCTTTCTATTCCGTTTCATAGGTGTAGTCTCATAGTACTTAAATAATACTTAAAAGGTAGAGTATAAGAGCGCTCTATTTAATGTTATTTTATATTCATTTTTTAATCAGTGTGTCTGCACCCAATTCAGGATATAATTCAGTGATAATTATATCAAATAAACAGTACATCAATTGTTTGTTTAACGTCGGACATTGAAATGAATCGGCGAAAGAAGCAAATGTATCGGAAAACTTCTCTAATCTTTTTCGTGCTTGTCTTTGCTGCTCCAGAAGTTCAGTAAAGCTTGGCTCAGGTTTTTTAATTCCGAATATTTCCTGTTCTATCGTCATGACGAGTAATGTTAAACGCGGCTCATATAGTGCGATACGTAATATTTTATCGATGCATTTGTATAATAAAGCGTCAACAGTTGATCTTGAAATATTTATTAAGCCAAGTACAAAATGGACAATCAATTGATTGACACCAATAATATTGTTCACTGGAATAGAGGGGAAAATCAATAAACTATGTGTTTTGGCAATATCCACTGAGTATCATACTCACTTATGTATACCAAACACTGGCAAGGACCACGAATCCATTTCCGTTGCTCAGCAAACATCGACGGATTTATCTTTTTATTAATTGTGTTCACACCGAAATGATCACCAAAAATTAGACTATGTCCTGGTGGATACTTTGTGTTGTGCATTTTAGGTTCCTTCATTTCAATAACATCCTCCCCAACGTCGGTACTTTGTTCTATAGACTGCATAAAGGTACAAATGAACACATCTAAATTCTGTCCACGCTCTTTTCTTAGCTTCTGTGTCACTGAATTATAAATAGTTGAGTTTCCAGCTGCATTGTTTGGCTACAAATTTGAATAAATAAATATTTATCCTTTCATATACGTACATATATCGTGTATTAAATTACTTTATTGAACAAACTTATACCTGTTGCTCATCCGTGAAAGCATCCCATACTGTTGGACTTTCTGTTGCTTCCAATGGAGAACCATCTATAGCTCCACGGATTGCTCCTTTTAATTTTGATCCGAATCGTAAGACTGATCCAGGTTGGTTATCATTTGATCTATAAGATTTTGACAACTAATTGAAAAATTTGTATTTGAGAACGTTCATTCTATTTTTACTTTGTTTCGACGGGGTTTTGAAATTCACGATTGCCATAAACCATTTTGAAATATTCTGGTGTTAAATGAAATGCTCGTTGCCATTTCTCTTTGAGACATGCTTTAACATCTTCTTGGGCTTCGGCCAGCGTTTGGACAGGCTCTTTAAAATCTTTTTCCATCATTGCTTGATATGCATTAAGTAAGGTCTCCGATTGCTGTTGCAAAGTTGATAATTTTGCTGGATCAGTTATCAGCTTTGGGTCTTGAAGCTCTGAATTTAAATTATCCACATCGAGATAAAAGCGTAGAATATCGACGGCTCCCTCGCGTTTCAGAAATTGCATGAACATATAAAGTTGATGTTGATCAGTTAAAAATTTGGTATCCTTAACGTCATTCCTTTTTTGGCTCTTTGATTCAACTGGAAATTATAAAGAATGTCGACCATTGTTCAATTTAACTTTCTGAAATATTTGTTCAGAAGTATAATACCTTTGGGATCGACGAAGTTTGCGAGAAACATTACTCTTTCACCCTTCGGTTCAATCATTCCAGTTCGGGCAGAGGAGCTGGGATTGGTAATCGCAATTATCATAGAATTCAACCAATGTGGATTCGCTAAAACATCCATCAATGGTAATAAAACCCAACATGCGAGTAACTCCCGTCCCAAACTGAAAAATACTTTGCTATCGAGGTTTTGGTTATTACAAACACGCGGAAGTAAACATTTCGCAACTGCTCTTAGGTAATCCAGTTCCGAATGTCGACTTTGGACGGCTGAATGAATTTGATATTCATTTGCACAAAAATGATCGGCTAATTTGTCAAATGTCACCCCTCTTTTTATGAGCTTTTGAACGATTTCATGGTGATTCAAAGCACATGGCAAAAGTTTATCTGTTAAGAGCTGAGGCATGTTCAACTATAAGAAATATTATGTGTGTTTCATTTCTAGAAAGATTATATAATGCAAATAATTTATACCATCTTCATCTTTAATATCAATCGGCAAGTTGCTTCCCTAAGTATATGCTTTAATGCATTAACAAAATCTTCATTTTTCGATAATAGTGAGAACCAACTTTCCACAAAAGCATTTAATATTTTCGTATAAAACTGAAATTTTATGAAGTCAATCAAAATATAAACCATAAACCTCAAATCAATACTTACGCTTGCTAGAGCATCATCTAATTCCTTAATTATAAAAAGTCTGCGCCATTGCTCTCGATTCGGTGTGCTCAAGTGTCGATTGCATTTAATGACACCACAAACATCACAATCAATTGTGTTGTCCACAGCCTCTCCCGTTAATCCACAATATTCATACAATCTTTGCAATTTAGACGCTATTCCTTGCTTATGTTGCAATGCAACAATAGCCACTATGCAGCCAGACGCAAAGGCAAAACTTATAATCAATCCCAAAATGAAACTAGAAAAGAGTAATTTGTGGAAAAGAGTTAAAAACGATTTCTATCCATCTGTTCTAAGGTCCATTCACCTAATATATACACATACTATGCAGGAAATCAAGAATATTACAATAGATAACGGCAGAACCATTTTATCTGCCCAAAATAGTTTCAAAAGATTTTTTAGATCAAAATCACTTTTTGTAGGCATTTCGTGAATAATAATTTAGTCTCTTATAAATCCAAAGTGAGATCAGATGTTGATTGAAATGTCAAACAAAAAATTTAAGTTGAGTTCACCTCTTAGCATAAGTATTAGGAACAGTTTGACATTCACTTTTTAGTGTTACCATGTAAAATTTTGGCGCTAACAATAAAGAGTTACTTAGTTATTTTCAACTTGTCAGCATAAGAAATTTCTCGGTCGAATTTTTTTGTTTAAAAATTTTGACGAAAAACATATGTAATTCATTAGAGACGTATTTCTTTCTTCTTTTTTTTTTCTAACAAAAATAAATATCTTGCGAAGGCAACAAAAGAACTGAAGCAACACCAATTTGACATTTCGTGGCGAACAATTGCAATAAAGACAAATATACAGAAGATACAATTTTTCTTCGCCATTCTGCATTTTGAGTAACGAAGGAAGTAATAAGAACGATATTTTAGTGATTTTGAATGAGCCTAAAATAATCTCTCGTTCCAGAAATATAAAAATTAGTTTTCGAAAATGTTTTTGAATCTCAAGCTATGTTGACTGCTGACGACAATCTCAATGATTCAAACTCATTCATCTCAATAAGTAATTCATTTCATCCGTAAGTAGATTATACTTTTTGCCAAATACTGTGGATTAAACGTCCATCTCTTCACATTTTTTTTTATCATAATAGCAGCATCATCAGCTTCATCATAGAAAAACCATCACAAACAGTTCGAAATATTCAAAAAATAATGGCGAAACTCAAAATCAGTGGCAGTCCATCGAATCGAAATATCACGGATCATGCTGGTAGTCGTTTAATGGGAGTCCGTCGGACTTCATTCATTTCCGATCAAAAAAACTATAAAATAACCAAAATGACTACCAAGACCAAAAATAAATTGGACCCAAAAACTATAAAAAAACTGTATATGAACAATAAAGTGGGTCGAATGAAGAATACTCAATTGGAGACGATTTTCGAGCATGAAGAAGGTGAAAATGAAAACCGCAATGAAGAGACATTCCCGAACAATTTGGTTATTTTTAGCAAGCAAAAAGTGAAACGTGTCACCACATTTCATGACATCAATTCCAAACCAACCAAAACACTTAAAGAAAAGCGAAAAAAACGCATCCGAAAGGTTTTTGGGAAACAGAAACGCTTCAAACGAATTTCGATGGAGTCTTTCCTAAAACATCTGAATATTGAAGAGTTGGTGGACGTCCCAAAGACCGAAGAAACTTTGAGTATTTGAATAGCTATGCCTCAAACAATTCCAATAATACAAATGACTTATTTTTATATTGATAACTGATTACACTTGTAGTCAACAGAGAATAAATAAACACAATAAATAAATAAATTTCAGAAAAAAAGAATCATACAAAAAATGTCTTTTACTTGAACATGATGCGTTCAATAAAACGAATGTATTAGTACTTATAGTTTTTTCTCATTGAACTATATACGATATAATCTCTCTCAAAATCTTCACAAAATGTCTCTCTTTGACTGCCGGTTGGTTCACAATTGGTTCACAAATGAGAAAAAATCTTTTTAGAGAGATTTTCTGTATCCTTTTGCGAAGATAGTTCCGAAAACATTTTTTTGGTTTGTTTAGACTTCGCTCTCAGGTCGCCAATGAGCGGTAGGTGATTTTTCGAAAAACTCAGCTACCCAATTACGCTTGCAGCTATTTACCAATTTTGAAAAAAAAAATTCATTTTTTGAATTCATCCATTCGCCCCCTTTTTTACTTTTCCGCCATCCTCAATGGTGGAACAAGTATTGGTTTTGGATGTCGTTGTTGTTGTCGTTAGCCATTCCAATAACTCTCGCTCCACAGTGTCTCTCCCAGTCTACTATAAATCAATGCAAACTTTTTTATCGTGTAAAGTGAGTTTTCAGAATGATCCCTATTGATTTTGGAGGTATGAAACCTCATAGAATTTTTTTTATAGCTACTAAAAAAAACCCTATATGAAAACCCTATGTTTTCCCTATGGACAAAATTTCTGAATTTTTTTTTCGAATTTTTTTTGTGTCAATCGCTTGGAAATCGTCTAAAACGCGTAGAAAAACAATTTTTTTGAAAAAATAATTTTTTGGCCAAGGGTCCCCCATTGCATTTTTTCAAAAATAGAAACCAAAAATTCTTCCGATTCAGAAACTATTAAAAAACCATGAAAACAGTGTGGAAAAGTATGCTTTAATGTGGCTGTTGCTTTCTAATAAACAACTTTGAATGAAAGAAAAAAACAAGAATAGACAGAATTCGGTCTAAGATTGCATGAAAAAAATTTCAGGGTTATTGCCATCTTAATTTCTTATAAATAAAATAAATTAATTTTCTCAAAATTTGTAGTTAGGAACAGTTTGATTAGATCATAGATCTGATATAAGTTTTTGTTCTCTGCATATTCATTTACCCCGATATTGGTATGTGGGATGTGAGCACCTGTGACCCTTGGAACTAGCTTTAAAAGTGAAATTTAAAAAATTCATTCATCAACATCAAAATCTGTATTTTGAAATTCGCTGACTACAAATTTGACGTAAGTTCATATTTTCCACGCGAAAATATACCACAGTATCGATATCATTGGCGTATTTGGTATTTTGCAAGCGATAGAATCTCAAAACGGAATCAACTTGTTATTGCTTCACCATACAAATGTTTTTATTGTTGTTTCCGTACGGAAAGAAGAGTTTGTTGTCGCATTCGATTACCTTGTTTTTCAGAAGACCACTTCAAAATGAAAGAAATGCAATTCATGCGAGAGCGAACTTAACTATAGGGTCCCGCGAAGTATCGCATTCGCATGTTTGGCCAGCTCTGGATGAATGCATTCTTAGGCTCTTTAGTTATGTAAATGGAGAATTCAAATATAAAGTGAAATTCGAGCCAAGAATGAAGACCTATACAGGGTTTTTCAATTGAGCGGGCCTATGATTTTAGCTTTTCTGGTTTAACTAGAGTTCTAACAATCACAATGCTGACTCAAATGCCTAGTTATTTAAAAAAGCACCGAATTTCATCGCTGAGCAAAACGGCCGGATCTGAAAGAGAAGGCTGCAGAGATCATAGGTAATCTCGAAATAAGAACGAAACGTTTTCAGTGTATCCACATTATACACATGTTGCATTATAAAGGACCAAACTTTCATAGTAAATATGGATACGATATGGTTCAAGTCAGACGGAAAATGTTCTTTTTTTACTTCACATATAAGGCCGTCCGCTAAGAATAATTTGAGTCTTTGAAAAATTGGTTATTCATAGGAATGTTATGTGTTATCTTCTGTTTACATAGTGAAAAACTAATGAAAACGATATCCACAGGAACATTCAATGTCTTCATGATTCAAAAAGTTCGTAACAGATCCTTTTATGGATAACATGAGCAAATTTTTGAACTCCAAAAGCTGTAAAATGTATCCGGAAAATACTTCTGTGACTACGTCACTGGTCTCTTGGCTTGCATTAATTTGCTAGATTTTATGTCCATGTTCGCAAAAAGAAAGATAAAATAGTTGAGAGAAAAATAAGAAAATTTATTCTTTTACGTAACATCTCTGTAAAAGGATATCTCCCTGAACATACCACATTGGTTGCGGAGTTCTTTTATAGGGTGGTCCTATTATAAAGACTTTACTGTAGTCAAAACGCTTTACTTTATTTACATATATTTTATGTATTCATAAGTATTATTTGAACAATTCTTCAGAAACTGAGAAGACCCTAACTGGGAAACTGCATAACAGAATTTTAGAATAATATTCCTGATGTTGTATTCTTTTGCCAGAGATTATCTCACATTTCTAATTAGAGTGAGGACTTATACAAAATTGGATTATTGTATGTTACACCAAATGCTCAAATGAGGATAAATAGCGAAAGAAAACAAATTGGATGATCTGTTAACTGTTAACAAATAATAATAAACTGTAAAAACGACTCGCATATTTGTTCCGGGACTCAGTTCCGAAAAACAAAGCACTGACTAAAAATGTTGTAAGGAAAATATGAATCTAATTGGATGAGATGAATTTGTTTGCGAGAGATCCCCGTTTAACAGCTGCATTTTGAACTTTATCCAATAGAAATGTACAGTGGAATTGGTACTGTAACATTTCGATTGTAAGTTTTCTAATTCTCTTTGACTGAGAAATGCAACTAATGACGAATGGTATTAATATGAATTCATAATATTGAGTACTTGTTTTGAATTATGGTAAAAATCGTTTTATCTTCGTAATAGAAGGCTGACAAAGGCAGTCTATTCGTTTTGTTTCATTGTTGTTTTTTTTTTTAGATATAAATGTTTTGCAATTTTTTCCTGAATTTGGATGAATGAAATTTTAACATGTTGTCAAGAATGTGATCTTCAAAAGATTTTCCGCATCCTTTTTCATTTCATTTTCTTGATCTTTCATTTGCATATAAACAATATTTTGTTAGAAATCATATATCAATTTCAAATGTAAACGAAGTGTTCATTCAATGAAAAACATTGGGTTTTATACATATGAATGACGAAGTTAAATCATTTTAAGTAGTTTTCGTTGCTAACTTTTCCATTAAATCATCAGCCTATCAGTTCATCATTTTAACAATGAATTTTTAAAATTAAATTCTAAATTAGTTTCATTTAATTATCATTATGTGGCTTGTGTGGAGTTGATTCACTTCATAACTACGCTTCAGTCAGCAATGGAGTATACCAGTCCGCTAAACCTCTAGCTACGAGTTCTTGATTGATGAATACAACATTCTGAAATAATAATTAATAAGATGCTTAATTTTTGTTGATTTGTATTGAATTCATGCTCGGCACTCACAGTTGGACTTAAATATGAATATAAATATATTTCTGGTAGACCAGATTCTGAATATCCAGCTATTTGCGCTTGAAGTGCTCTAAACTGTGTTAACTCAGCCACCACCTGAGCTGCTTCTACAGACCATTCAGCACCTATAGTGATATTCGATTAAAATCAACTTTCGTTATTAAATTTTTTTTAAAGTGAAATTACGATAATAAATGCTCGTTAACATGCCTTTTGGTTTGATATTTGATAAAAGGCATTCGATCGCTTGGAATGGTACTGACATAAAATCAGTTCTTATTTGTTTGAGCTCAGTTGTTTGAATTTTACAATATCCACCAAAATCTAAGTACTTGGCTAAGCATGCGCTTTCATCTGGGATGTATTCCATGATTTGTAATCGATAGTAATGGTCGTCAATTTGACCGATACATACTGTTCCTACATTAAAATATGGAAGTAGTGGGGACTCATACGACGAATATATTTGGTTCATGCAGCTTTGTAAGACATTTAGTGATGGATACGATGGATGGAATGGTTGATGCAAAAATAAATGACCACCACTGATGATTGCGCAAACGTTGACATCATTATTAATCCCATCAATTAAATTGAGCTGTAACAAAAAACAAAAGTTAATTTATTATTTATTATTATTTGTCAGTACTCGATTGTTGAAAATCGCAGGCTTTTTTTGGTTATTTATCATTTATCATTTACCTGAATTAGGCTGGAATCAATATTTGAAATAGCAGCTAACAATTCAGCTGATTCTAATTCCAAGTCAATGCGATCAATATTCACTTTGGGTGGTAATTTGGTCTTAATCATGGCTAATGCTTTGTCAATTTGCTCTTGTGTACCTTGAATTGTACACAATTTGAATTTCTTTGGATTCAACGGATGCCGACGAATACTTATGTTAACATGGCATTCTTCTCGGATCTTTTTAACAGTTGAACCTTGCTTTCCAACAACAAACCCAACCATTGTTTGCAGTAACTGAAAATCATATGTTGATAGAGAGGATAAAGTTTGGCCGCCTTCAGAGTTTGGTGGACTTGAACCTTTGCCAGAATCTCCTGAATCGAGAGATTTATTGCTGCACAAGCTCAATGGTGGACTTGCGATCGTCATAGAACGATTAGATTTCTTATCTACTTTATCATTTTTAGCTTGAATTTCAACATTATTTGTATGATTATTATTGTTCTTTTCTGTTTCTGCTGTTTTCTTGCTGGCCACCATATTCATACCAAAGCTGGGTGAAGATGTTGTTAGAGTTTCAAAAGAGCTCTGAGGTGATTTATTAACATCCATGGTGGACGCTTTCACAACAACGGTTGGCTCGTTGGTCCTAATGGTAAATGAAAAACGTCGTCGACAATTGATTGAACCTGGGAGATCGACCGAATCCAATGAGTTCTCCTCAATTGAATTAAGGACTTCGTTTTGATCTTTTGAATCAATACTTTTACGGCTGGGTGATGTTTTATGTGGCGTAATGTCGATTGGAGCTGATTTTCCAAATTTGAAGTCAAATGATTCGTTATTTATTGGCGGTGAGGTGAACTTTTTCGGTGTACTTCCAATTGGCAATGAAACACTATGCTTTAGATCAATACGTTCCTCTTGAACTTTGTTTGTATTTAAAACGTTTTCAATCGAATTTGCTTTTCCTAAATCGCTAGATGATTTTTTTAAACCACCCGAATCACATTGATTTTTTTTGCGCCGAAACCATATCAGACCCAGGGCCAATGCTAGAGGTATTGTAACATAGATGAGTGGATGTTTCAACACCATATTGTCTTCTCGCGGAAATACTGTAACAATAACAAAACAAAAATATTTTACTTGATCAATTTTAAAGTTAAGATTGAATTCATTCTTGATATTTAACTTTCATAAAATAATAAAGAAACACCCTTCTTATTCCGATGCAAAATGGAAACCAATTACTTTATTTAAATAAATATCGCTTAGGGTTTCGAGAACTATGTTCTCACCGTTCAAAATTATGTGTCATCAACTGCACAGCTAATTTCACGTTTTAATAGCAAATAATGTCTTAATATCATAATATTGAATGCGTTTTGGCTTTGCAGCTTGCTTAATGACCAGGACATGGCTCCCTAAATCGTTGCTGATTGATTGCTGAATTAAACATATTTTTGAAAATATATATATTCATAACACACACTAACTGAGAACTTCTCAGTGAGAAGATGGCCTTGGTGCAAGAAACATTGAAAATGCCAACAACCAATCGTTTATAATCGTCTTGAGATAATTTTAAAATGGTCTTTTATTATTTAAAATGAATTACGAAGCCAACGCACTTTCCGGAAAAAAAATTAATTTAATGTTATTTATTTGTTGATACGAAACCGGCGAACGAAAAATATAAAAAAAATTCCGGCATCTAACACGAGAACTTTTATTTGAATTGTGATAGCAAGACAAGTCAAAGAATTCAAGAAGAAGCAGAAAAAATTAAAGAGAAAAATGTAAAAACATGTATGCATGCATATGTTAAAGAGAAACCGGTTCTGTTTTACTGTTTGAACAGTTGAAAATAGAAAGAATTAGATCTAAAAACGGAACAGATCTCCAGCAACAGACATTGACGTAGACGAAGGTAAAAAATATATTACGCATGAAAAGCAAGAATGTTTCACTTGTTCAACGCAATATTATGTACGTGGCTTCAACGTGGCATGGTGCAATCATACTTTTAATGATCTTACTTTGAGACGGAAAAAAATGCTTGTACTAGTGAGCATGAGTAAAACACATTGCATGACATGCTTTCACTTCTTCCATGCCATACCCCGGCAATATTGATGGGTCCATATTCATATTATTTGAACCATTGAAATTAATCAGCCATTAAAAACATTCGATTGATTCGATGATTTCGAGGGAATAGTGCGATTGTAATACTTACTTCATTGTTTATTTCAATCATTTTAGAAAAATCAATTAAACAATCAAATAAATACGATCCGTTTCGGTTATTTTCTCACGACTGAATGAATATATGGAATATTGCAGCTGGTCAATATTATTTATTGAATTTCCAGAAATATTTTATTCTTCCTAGCACTTCTCACAACAAATATATCGTTTTTCAATGATTAGCTTTGATATCAACAATGTTTAAATTTTCAAATTTTACCACTTTCTGAATGAACCTATCAAAATTTTCGGCACTTTCCGAAAAGACCTACTACACGCGACTGTATATTTTATCAATTTGATTGGTGCGGAAATATTTTTGATCGGCAAAAATGGAATAAGGAGAAGAAACTTTGACAAAACATGCGACACAGACAGTTGGAATGATACTCTCACACTGGAAAAATACCAAGAAAACAAACTCGCATGCCCGGTAAATATATTAACGATCAACGATCCACTCATACAATCACCAAGATATTAGTATACGCGTTGACACTAGTATTATATGCTGAAGAATACATGATGCATATAATGATTTTTGAAACCGAATGAGAGAGTGAAACATTTAATCGGTAAAAAAGTCAGCAATTTTATATGATAAGATTTTGGACTAGAAACATCGAAAGATCGGCAGTGTAATGATTAGCAACTGTTTAATAGATGATATAATATCGTTCATATATGATCAATAAAATTGAAAAAACTTTAACGTAAAAGAACGGTCTTCGTTGCTGATCTTGCGTATTATTTATAGCAAATGGATGTTTATTATGATTTTATTATGTTGATATATTGTTAAGAATCTTCATTCCTTCGACAAATATAAATCGATTTGGTGCAATGAAATTAATTATTATTAGAAGTTTTAAAATACAGAATGAACATCTCTTTCTTCATAACAATTGAATGAATCATTCGAATGAAACTGAAGTGCGAACGAGTACACTCAATATTGAGAATACGATTCAAATGCCTAATAATAATTATTATTATCAAAATTTCGGTACCTTAGATAGAAGGAGTCAAAAAGCCTACTATCCTTTTTAGGTATAACCGTAGATATCACTTCATCAATGTCAGATATACAATAGTGATCAAAAAAAAGTATTCGAACCGAAGAAAATATATTACTTTTCGTGTTGCACGTCGTATTTTTTTGATGATAGTACAGTTAGTTATCTTTCATATATGAGCAGAAATAACAAAATCGATTCATTGAATCGAAAAAAAAGATTTTCGTTCATTTTTTCAATTTAAAAAAATCATAACTTTCATTGGGGTTGAGATTTTTCGTATAAATTCTTATCAAATTAGAGGAGACAATGTTCTGCATCCTTTGAATTACACAGATATCTGTGGATATCAAGGATACTCAAATTTAGTCAGAGAAAACTGATTAGAATATAGCGCGAATTATTGATGATTCAAGAAAGTCCATTTTCCATACATTTTGCCGCATTCGAAGCAATTTTTCTTGTTTTTCCGATGATTCTTCGAAACAAATTCATCAAAAGCGTGATACATTTAACAAATGAGAACAGCTCGAGGAAGCGACAACATTTTCTCAATAAATTATTGAAGGATCCATCTCACAACTGCGTAATCGTAACAATCCACAATTTTTTTCAAATCACAGCAATTATATGATTTCCGTAAGAATAACTGAATTTGATATTTTATTTGTGTTATTTATACACAATTATTAGTAACGATGAATGAGATGATTGAACAAAGTCAATCTTTACTATCAGAAAAAATAGTTACAACTTTTAATCGATGTTAATACATATCTCTTGAAAATACTGAATGTTTGGATGAAACATTGTAACCGAATTCCAAATATTATAAGCGAATGAAAAAAATATTGCACAATTCAGTCTGCAATGCTGATGAAGCGAATCCTACACTTCATGAATTGAAAATGCCGTCATCGAAATCGAAAACAAAAATAATGAAAGTGGGAAATTCGATATGTATAATAGCGATCATTCAATAAACATCGGAATTTCTAAAAGAATATTCGGGACAGTTTATACAAAAATATTGCTTCGATTGGACAATGTAATCGAAAATATTGTTGATGTCAATGTGTTTGGTGTTTATGCTTCCTCCAAACAATAAAATTCGAACTGTATACATTGAAGTAGATGTTTAGTTTAGGTTAGTTCGCATAAATATGTAAATACATGGTACTGTTTTGTTTTTTCTCTTTGTTTCGGGTGACAATTGGATGGAAAACATTTCATAGTCAATCCTGCTGCAATTTCAATGTATGATATACTGAATCAATTTAATGATTAAGATGTAATAGCGTCGCCAACGAAATGGACATTCGCATCTGGATAGCATTCACAGAACAAATTTTTTCTCGATTCTGAATTATCACGAAGAATCCCATTTTGCCAATTTTTAAAGGCATTTTTCAGTATTTCTAACAGTAGCAGCACTCTAAAAAATAATAAAATTTTCTATGCGGAAGCTCGTACCTAAAAGTCACGTTTGATTTTTCTTGTGAGTAATTTCGATAAATTACGCATACATACAGACGAACATAATAATACTGATTCAAAAAGCAACATGCAGAGAAAATCAACAAAATATTAGGAGAAATATTTTTAATAAAGCCGGATGCTTCAATGTGAGATATTCAGACTTCATACTCAAAAGAACTTCTAATTTAGAAATAAATAGAGCGGCTTGATTTTGCAATGAATCAGTGTGGTCCTTTTTTGCTTTTCTTATTCGTATTTATTTCCTTATGTGTATGTGCATGCTGTTTTCAGCGACTGTCTTCGTCTTATTTTTAGTTCTTCTAAAATTTGTTCTATTTTCTAAATGATTTCGAAGATTTTAACTAAATTTTAATAGATAATAATTTTCGGAGGATACTTCAAAATCTCCTCATCAGAACTTACGTGACTTTTATATTGTAATCAAATACGATATACACTTTTTAGATATTATTCGCTTCTGCCTATTTGGTCAGAAAATTCGGCGATATTAAATCCACGCTGTATATTCACAGTTCACTTTTTTGTCGTTTTTCTTTCCGTACGATGAGTTGAATGTGTTTTATTTTGACTTAAATAGGCTCAACTAATTTTTTTTTCTATGTTTATTCAAACTATTTTCCAATCGCTTTAAACTATCAATCAATTTGTGTCAATTCGTTTCACAATATTTCGAATAAAATTCCATTAATTTGGTGAAATTTGCGATATTTTATCTTTTTGTTTGCTGCTTCTATTGGTTATCCACGTGTCGGTGAGAACAAAATAAATGAAGTGTTTTTCCTTTCAATCTTTGCACAACATCGCTCTATGCGGAAAGTGTTACAGCAGTAAAATAATCATGGCGACGGAATCCAACACATTTTACTGAACTAATACATAGAATAACCGGTATTATTTTCATACAACAACTACATAGAACATCTACTTAGATATTAATTATTTTGTATGTATTGAAAAAATTCACGCGCGCCACATTCATATTAATTTTTCTCGTTATGATAATACGACTTATGATCATAACCTCAAAATTCACCTCACCATTTTTATTTAGGAATAAAAAAATGTGTAAATTTCCTCATGCACGCGATCAAGCAAATGAAACTCTAAAATCAGAAAAAAGTGTCTATTCGTCATTAATGATTGGCCCCCTAATTTTTTATTCAGACTTTTAACGGACATTTGAATTGATTATCTGTTCAAAATCAAGCAGTATATTGAAATCAAAAGAACGAGATTTCGCATTGCCGTATGTATTGGTTGACATTTTCTAGCAGATAACGTAGACTTCAAATTCCATGTAGCCAGTTGTCAAATGTCTAAACCTATAGTCTAATCAGCATACATTTTTTATGAAACGTTTGTCAATGCATTTGTTGACGTCAATGTTGTTTCATATGTTGTTTGTATGATATTTCTTTTCAACAAAAGTTTCAATCAATACGACAGTATCAGGTAGCTTTTTGATATTCTTGTATTCCGCATATATATTTAAACTCTAATTTTTTTTTATTGTGAATAGAAAATGTCAAATGACCCAAGTGGATTGACTCCAGAAGATATTTTAAATGATGAATCTAGCTCGAATTCAGCTATGAAGAATGAATCAAACTCAAATTCGATCAACAAAGGTGAATCCGATTCAAAAAGAAAGATGATTGAAAGTGAAAATTCGCAAGATTATGAGAAGTTTATTACGTATGATGAGAATGGTAAAGCTATCTACACAGATCCATCATCAAATCAACAATACGTTTTTGATAAGGAAAAAAGTCAGTGGATCTCAAAATCCGAGAATGGAGAATGTTCTACAGCTGCTGATGTTTATGAAAACGAACACTATCGCTGGTGTGCACAAACTCAACGTTGGATATTGAAAAATGCTGTTGAAAATGATTATTATAAATGGAATGCAGAGAAAAATGAATGGGAACCGAAAACTAAATGTTCGAATACATCATCTTGTCTGAAAGATGATCAAAAGGACTCAGATTACTTTTGGGATGAGGAGAAAAGAGCATGGTTTCCCAAAATTGACGATGATTTCATTGCAATCTATCAAACCAACTATGGTTTTGTTGACAACACCAGCGAAAATTCATCAAAAAAGCTGGTACCAATCACAGAACAGGCAGGAGTTATGAATGAATGCCAGGCAGAAAATAATAAAAACAATAAGGCATCTTCAACAAAACGAAAAGCAAATCATCCAGAGTGGTTCGATGAATCACCTGAAAATTGTACCAAAGTTTATGTCTCGAATTTACCCGAAGGAATAACGGAAGAAGAATTTGTTGAAGTTATGTCGAAGTGCGGTATGATTTTGAGAGATACAAAAACAAAAAAAATGAAAGTGAAATTGTATGCGGAGCCAAGTGGTCAGCTGAAAGGAGATGGACTAGTTAATTATATTCGTTCTGAATCTGTAAAATTAGCCATTGATTTGCTTGATGGTTACGATTTGCGTGGAAAAAAGATTAGAGTTCAACGTGCTCAGTTCCAAATGCGTGGTGAATATAATCCAGCATTGAAACCAAAAAAAAACAAAAAAGACAAGGAAAAAGAAAAAAAATTCATAGAAAAGGCATTGGACTGGCGTCCAGATAAATTCCGTGGTGAGCGGAGTAAACATGAACGTGTAGTTGTAATAAAAAATCTTTTTACGCCAGATGTATTCGAAAATCATATGGATCTTATTATAGATTACCAGAATAATGTCCGACAAGAAGTTTCGAAATATGGAACCGTGAAAAAAGTCGTTATATATAGCTCAGAACCAGAAGGAGTTGCGGAAATTATAATGAGCGATCCTGAAGAGGCAGATTTGGCTGTAAAAATGATGAATGGAACAACTTTCGAGAATAGAATACTGAGCGCCCAGACTTGGGATGGTAAAACACGATATAAGAAGAATGAAACCGAGGCAGAGATAAGTGAACGGTTATCCAAATGGGACGAATTTCTCGAAGCTGATGATACTGAAGAGCCACAAACCAAAATTTGAAAAAACATAATATTTGCAATGACATAAAAATATAGATATGATTTTACTTTTTCGCACCACAATTCCAGATGCGAGAAAAGTATTGGTTTACCCTAAAAAATTAACGGTTTTATTTTGTATTACGATAAGGAATAAAGAAAAATAAAAATGAAATATTCAAAGCTATTTATCATGTTTGGCTATTCACTGTTTATCTATAAAAATTATCAGGAATCAATAATCACGGACAATTGGACAATTTACAGATCGATACAATTCGAGAGTGGAGTCTCATTCAAATTTGATTCGTTTCACTTCGTTTTAATCTTTACAGACGATTAGATTTTTGTTTTTATTGCATTTTGGAGTTTAACTCCAAAAATGCAATAAAAAAACAAAATAAAATTAATCGTTTTAATATCTAAAATCTTAAATTTGTTCATTTGATTCGAAGGCCAACTTGATATGTATTATTTAATACGTATACAGTATAAAGTATACATTTATTTTTTTTATTTTCCTATTCCTGTTTTTCACGTTTTGATATTTTCCCCTTTTTTGATGAGAGTCCTCGTTAGAATGCTGATTGGTTGGCTGTTTGTATTAACTCCGCCTATTTTATGGATAATTACTTTTTTTTTCAGAAAAACCACGAAGAGTGATGCGCACTCTGATATTACAAATTGTGGTTATCAGTTTTGGATTCAGTAGGCACTGAGACATTGTCAAAGTCGATCAATATTTGAAAAGTGACTAAGAATTTTTGATTTAAATTGCTACATTTCGAAAAAGGGAATTTCTCCTTTTCGATTAATTATATTTTAGAGTATGCTTTAAGAGCTAGCCTCGTTTAAAGTTTGGTAGATTGAGAAAAAAAAACTAATAATACTTAATAAAAAAAAATAATTATCTCGAGAAATGTTCTCAATCGATTCGTTCGAGTTCGAAGCAATTGCAAATCGCCATTTATTCGATCATCCACCGGCAAATGACATTTTATGTAATGACAATTCAACTGATAGTGATTTGTACAGTTCATATAATAGTGATCAAGAGAATAATATAGAAGAAATGTGAGTGTACTTATAAATGAATGAGGAAAACTGCTATTTGATTTCGACTAAAAGTTACAAAAACAAAAAGTTCTTATCAGCTCTTGAATTACTACGACCTTAAAAAATGTATGCAATATGAAAATCAATGCCCAATATAATTTTGTTTATTTATTTCGTTTTTCTTATTCAAATACAGACCAACGAAACCACGTCGGTCACATAATTTACAGTCACAGCAAAGGCAAGCAGCTAACCAAAGGGAACGCCGCCGTATGCAGAACATAAATGAAGCATTTGAAGGCCTTCGAGCTCATATCCCAACTTTGCCATATGAAAAGAAACTGAGCAAAGTGGATATATTGAAATTGGCGATAAGCTACATCGCATTCTTAGGTGAAATGGTGCGGAAAGATAAAAATGGAAATTCTCCGAATTGTACCGGAGTTCAGAAGCAAATAGTAAAAATGCCACCTAAAAAAACTATTCTAAAGTGCCGTGGTAAGTACAGATGCATTTAAATCGTTCAGTTGTACCACCGTCCTCATAGTTACTCGTCTAATTCGGCAAATCATTGTTTATCGAATTCCATAACTGTCGAAAGATAGTTACGGATTTTTTACAAATCGACGGCACATGTTCACCTACTTTCTCACGCTGACCGGGTGCACAAACCAGACAGCACACGTCCTGTTCAAACAAATCACATGTCTAATGTCTAACAAGTGTGAATTAAACCATAATAGAACAGGAACTAGGACAGGAACCTCAATTTGTTTTCTTGATTATTTATTTAAATTTCGTTAAAGACTATTGGCGAACAATATCAAAAATATTTGCTTCGCGGATTCTATGCTTTTCGAATTGTTTAATGCTGAGCTTCCGTTGGGTCGATAGTTACGGTTGTTATCCAATCTTTTGAGGTTTAAATGAGATTGTTACAGTAAACACTTTATATATGCATTACAAACACCCCATCTTATGCATTTTGAATATGAGCTGTACAAAAATAAATAATGCAATGAACTGGGAAATGAATCGTTTTTCACTCCTGCACTATTTATAATTCATTTAAAAATCTATATCGTTCTTTATCGTTTACAAGTTTCATTTATGGGGTTGATTAGAAAGGCACACGTGCATAAACTGCAAAAGACAAATGAATACAAAACAATAACAAAAACATTGACTAATGCCACTTCACATGAATTAACAACAATAGCAGCTATAACTGAAAGAAATATTGAAAAACCTTCCCTCATCATATTCGCTGTATCACGCAATGGCTATGCACATTTGAAGACCGTGTTGAAGTTGGTAGAGCTATTTTCCATTCAAGAATCATTTCTATGGTATAATACAGACTCACAAAAAAAACATTCACAAATTTCTGACCCACCATTGTCGTTTCCTGTCATCATTATTTGTAATTCGAATGGTTTATTGAATGGGGTTCAAAGATCCGTTCTATATCTTTCAGTATTCTGCTTGAATGTTCAAATATTATTGTCGCATATTCCGTATGACGTATATACGGTATACCGTAAACCGAATGCTTGATTTTTCTCTACTCAATAAAAATCGAAATATATCTCATGGCGTAGAAATATAATGCTTTGAAGATAAATACATTTTAATATGAGTTTTGAAACATCACAAATTGCGAGCAAACTAGTGTGGTTTATTATTCTAGCTATCGCAGAGCTATTATTATTTAGTTATCAATTATTATTTCATCATTCGGAAAAAAATCGAGAGGGATAGGATTGTATGTTAGTATATTATTTGGATCGCGTTTTGTTCTTTTTTCTCACGAAACGATAGGGGAATTGATAGAAAAGTTTTAATTGATGCAACAATAATATTGCATTTTAATAAAATTTACAGATTATTTTCGATTGTTCTGAAAACTATTAAAAACAATATTCTTATAATTTCTGTAGTATCAGATATACATATTTATTTGTCGATTTGATATCTGGTAATTAAATATATTTTATAATCGTATTTCAAAAAGAACAACTTCAGCCAAAAAATCGAATGTTTTAAAGTATACTTAATCCTCTTTTTTGAAGAAATTTTACATTTTGATTAAATTCAGCAAATCGATTCCCTCTTATGATGAAACAACGATACAATCTTCAAAAAGGAGTTTTTGAACCTGTTTTTTGTATTTGCTGTACTGTTGTGCTCCAGTTGTGATTATCTGGAGAAAAAAATTCGTAAATCTTTTACACAGACAAATTTTGAGCCATGAATGCAACCCTCATGAACAACACAGAAGAAATATAGAATACAGAATCCCTTTCAAATGTGATGAAGCATAAAACAACAATCGTTGATAATAGAAAATGTATTTACATTCACTTAAATATTCGAATGGATCAATTGCCGACACGCCTTTTACTAAAGTGGAAACATATTCTCTGTGATTAAAAATATTCGAATATAGCATAGAAAATTACATGGTTAGCCATCAGTGAAAACATCCCGTTGGGCATTAAAAATCGTATGTTATATATCGTCACCCTCCAAAATTGTTGAGCAAGCGTACCATGCTGAGTTGCTTGAATGTAAACATTGGTACAAAATCCATTTCATTCATATATAGACATTAGCGGTTTAGGATTCAGCCATAACAATTGGGCTGCTGTTAATCTTTCACTTTAACAGTCAGGCAAATTCATTTATAGCGGTGTTTCAGCATCATGAGCCGAGACATTGCTGATTCGAACATTCAACATCTGCAAAACCTTCACTAATTTCTCATAATTTATACACTCAGCAGTAGGCGTGAAGTACAATTACCTTATAATTCGTTTGGTTGTAACAAATTCAATTGCTCAAATTGGTGAAGTAGACGATTGGAAAAAACAAAATATTAAATATTGAGACAAATCTCACCCTATGCGCTATTATATTCTGAATATTACACTCTATTAGTATTTTCATTTTTTTCTATTTTCATCGTTTCAGGTAGCGGTATGATGCATTCTTTATCATGGCACCGGAAGAGCGATCGCATTGCAGGTTGCAAATTATACGCTAGAATATGGACACCAGAAGATCCCCGAAGCAATCCGAAGATATTTTCGTCGGAGTATGAACTATCATCAGATCGAAACCTGCTTTGAAAATTTGATGCAAATCACCAGTGACTAGGATCACATTTCGAAATTCTCTCTTCAATTTTTAATTAATTTGTGATATTGCTACCAATGATAATAGTTGTAATTGATAAATTAATTGATCTCTCTTTCGATGCATGTACGTTGTACGTGCTTTCAACTGAAATACAAGTTCTTCTTGTCCCCTCTTTCATTTAGATACGTAAAATTGCCAAATAATAAATTTAAATTTTTTGTAAATAAAACCGATAATAGCCTGAGTTTTAAAGATAAATTTGGTGCTCTTCTCTAACAGTAAATTGTTATTTATATGCATTTAATATATCCATATACTGAATCGAAAACTTGAATCGCCATATCATTGGTTTCGATTGTAGTAACTGATGATGCCAACAACAAAAACAATACTTTTACTATTCTATGAAAAACAACAAAGATGTGCACAAAACGAAAGAATAGCAAATCGATAAACGTACATCTATCACTCATGTTTAATGTATGAGGAAGCGTACAGCTGAGTTATTCATCAATGGCGTAAATAGAAACGGCTTTATTTCAGAATTGGCTCTTAAAAAAAAAATGGCATTTAAATTAAATAATTTGGAACCCTAAAATACAGAAATGTGGCTAGCAATTAAAATAAAATTATCTGCGAATTTCTGGAAATGGCTCTTTGATTTTCGGAAATGGCTCGTTGATTTCTGGGAATTGGGAAATTAAAAAAAAGAAAAATTAGTAGTTTTTGGAAATTGCTCTTTGATTTCCGGAAATGGCTCGTCAATATCCGAAACCATTTCTAGCTATGCACATTAAGGTGTTTTCGAGTAGCGGAAATTCCAAAAGTGCCTGGTCTCAATCGAAAGAGAATCTTTCAAAATATTGCTGGTGAAAATTTCAACTTATTCGGTGTTGGTCTCACGTCTCCCGATAACTTTAAAGTTTCCGCAATATGAAAGGGGAATTGAGTCTACTTTTGTAGTTTACTGTGAAGAATATGTCACATTTTATTCGTACCGTTTTGTCTCATTTTTCATACAAATAAATCTCTTCCTAACACTATTTCCGTCACTTTTACTCCTAAAATCAAGTTTGGTCGTATCGAACATTATCGATGTCGCTAAATTTCTGTCACTCATGGTTCTCGAGATATAAATGGTTGAAAATCGACTTCCCACCATTGTTTAAAGTTCAAACTATAGCTACGAGCATGGCAACCTCATACGAAAACACCGGACCAGGGCTTAGAAAGTGTTATTTAAAGGAAGCGTACTTGAACTTTTGTTTGCCGTAAGTAGCCCTCAGTTTGAGAGATAGATGGTTGGTGTCTTCGGCAAGTAGTTTCCCTATGACAGGATCTACAACTTTTCAGGATCTATCTCCTGTCAGTAATTTTGCGCAAAGCGTACTGGCCAAGGGAGGCATAATATAATATGCTTATAGTTTAGTTTCCAAGCCTTGCACCGAAGAACACGTCGTTTTTAATTATTATGAAAAATTCTAGTTTGTAATTCTAATGCTTAACGTTTGATAACTAATGCTAAAATGAAATCTGAACAAATGTTCCTTATTTGGCTATAATTGAAATTTAAAATTCTCATAATGCCAATTGACATTCGAAATTCGAAAATTGTATGTTTGTGCATGTGTTTGTAGGATTTATACCATATAATCCAAGCATTGATCGCATTTCGCATACACATGTGTGTCCGCCTAATGAAATAGGCCGACACAAATACTCTTGCGAATCGCATAACTTAAAATAAAAAACAGAAGGAGAAGAAGCAAACAAAAAGAACATATCTCTCGTTCAGCGTTCAGTGTACAGTGTACACACAGAGACGAGGGGCTCTGTTTTTTTGCTATACAAGCTGTAAACGAGCAACAGTTCTATAAAACTCTCCCATATAAATGAACACAGTTCTATAGAAATGAAATATCGTTTAATTCTGATGCAACTATCAAATTATAGCAATAGGAACAATTTCTTTTCAGGATTGAATTTATTTAAGTCGTTCAATGATATGAAGTCCAGAATCGGTTTCGGTTATTTCGGAAACTTCGCCAACTTTCAAGCTGAATGCAACTTCTTCAAACGGTTTTTGCATTTGTCCACGAGTGAATGGTCCCAGATCGCCCCCTCTTTTTGCAGAGCTACAATCCGAATACTTCGTTGCTAATTCACCGAGCGTAGATTCACCAGATTTTATCTAAAATAAAATATGAAATTATAAATACTAGGTTCCCAAAAGATTGTAGAAATTCGAATATTAACCTGTTCAAAGTATCCATTCAAAATGTCACGAGCCTCCTCTTTTGTTCGTGTGATGTTTTCCTCACGCCATGAACTTGGTCGTCGACTATCCTTATGTTTAACCAACAAATGAGCGCATTGCACTTGATTCAGTTCTTTCGATAAATTGAATTCCTTTGCTGATTCAGTTGGTAATTCCCATTGTGATTCTTTCGTGAAGATATTCAGGTAATAAGGGAGTCCTATCGAGGTGAAATATATCCAAAAAAAATTGTTGAATAAAAGTTAAGGCAGTTCTATCGATTTATCGTCGAAATTCTATGTTACCGGTAGAACGACTTGTTCGTTTTTCCCAACCAGATGGGACAATTTCATCTGTTGAATCGGCCATAATACTACACCTCCAAATTTTAGCGTTTAGAATGGATAAGGATTAGCTTCTTGAATAATAATCTATTTAACAGGAAAATCGTTAGCCGCGAAAAGTTGATGCACACGACAAAATGTTTAGGCTTTTTTCTTCTCTTCTTCGATGCTCGTTTGACAGATGTTTCTATTCATTAACTGTCAAATTGAAAAGTTCCCTCCAAACCTCTTTCGATGTCTCAATATTTTTAGGATTTAATTTTTACTGTTATTCAGTAGGATATATCGATTTCTCAATATTTTTGAGATTGCATTTTTACTGTTATTCAGTAACATCAAAACATACGAGGGATCGTAACATGTTATGAACATTCGTTAAATGTGATGAACGTACCCTAAATGCATATCTGTCATTTTTTAATCAAATAAACATTTTATCAAGATACGCCTATGAAACGGAATAGAAGGAGCCATTGTTGATTTTTAGAGTAATTATGAGCAGCGCCATCTCTATATTCAAACATGAACTTACCGTCAAAAAAAGAATCCAAACAATAAAATGATAAAAATAAAAGAATTTTTTTCGGTATATAGGCCCGATACCACAATCTGGATTGTGTTGTTTGAGACTTGCTCCACACTTTGTTTTCCTCACACACTTACTTGATCAAATAGTATTTTTGTTGAAAATATATAAAAGAGAAAATTTTTCTTTCAATATTTATCGATATTTAATTCAATTAAGTTTTGAACGAATGCATAGTTCTCATAGTGTACAGTGTAATAGGGACAATATATCAGGATCCTGTACTAGCACTTTAAAACAATAAAAATAAAAAATAAAAATAAAAATAAAATAAAATCCACGGATTCACGGTCTATTCCGCAACTTTCTTGAATTATTCGTTTGAATAGTTGATATTTGTTTATGGGTTACAATACGTGAGTACTCATTTCACCAATGCATGTAGAAATAATATTGCTGAACGAAGGAGACATTACATCTGCGATTTGTACCATCTAAATCATCATAAATTCTTATTACCTGCAAATTTTCTGGCACGTGCTGCTTTGCTTCGTTTTTATATTATTTCCTCCACCAATATTTTGTGCATTCGCTTGTTGATCATTTGGTGCATTATTCATCATTCTGTTGATTATTGTTCCGTCCATCAACCTGTTCAATGCCTTGTTGATCTTTTTGTACCTACTATTGTGGTGGTGTAATATGAACAGCACTTAGCAACTCGCTGATAGTAGCAACTGGTCTGTTAAAAGAAAGAATCAGAGATTACTGAAAAAGAAAAACAATTTTTTTTGAAGAAAAAAAAAATATTACCCAGAGTTCCCCCTTGCATTTTACTTTTCCGCCATCATCAATGGCTTTGCATGTCGTTGTCTTTGTTAGTTTTTTTCATCAACTCTCTCCCAGTCTACATCAATGCAAACTTTGTTACCGTGTAGACAGAGTTTCTCAGAATGATCTCTATTGATTTGGGAGGTATGAGACTTCATAGAATTTTTTTTATGGCTACTATAGTGAACCCTATGAAATTTTTTTTGAATGTTTTTTTCGAATTTTTTTTTCTCGCCAATCGATTGGAAATCGTCTAAAACGCGTAGAGAAACATTTTTTCTTGAAAAGGAAATTTTTTTGCCCAAGAGTTCCTCCTTGCATTAGAATGATGTATTCAATTCAGAAACTATTATAAAATCATGAACGCAGTGCGGTTAAGTATGTTTTAATCCTTAAAACCTTTTTCTTTATTGGGTTGCTAATTTTGCTTGATGTTTCATATCAAGCTTTAGCAACAGTTAGAGCTTTGAAATATTGATACAATATTTATTTTGCCCATAACTCGGGGCATGTTTTTTATTTTGGGGCTAGCACCGCTGTATACCCTGGTCCATAGCTCATCATTGGTGGCAGCTAGAGCTCTGAAATTTTGATATAATATTAATTTTTTGAGTATCTCGAGACATGTTTTTCTATTATGGCGCTAGCACCCCAGGGAGCCCGGTTTTTAGCAAAATAACAAAATTATATGAAGAATCTCATTCAAATCAGAAAATTTCAAGAGCAGAACATACGATTCTGTTCAAATTCCCACAGGAGACGCAGTTTTTTATAACATTTCGATTTTACATAGTGGGAATGCTGGTTAAACCTCCTGGAGAGTAGCTCTAGTACAATAAATGCTAAAAAATCAGCAATTCTTGCATTCAAATAAAAAATTTCCGATAGCGAAACCTACGATTTTGTTGGAATTTTGACAGGAGACGTAGTTTTCAATACCATTGAGATTTTACATAGCAACACTCTAAAAAATAGACTACTAAGACTATTGAAATGTGCTAATAGTACGCTGGTTAATTGACAAAATTCAAAAGAATTTATTGACATTAACAGTATTTCTAGTAGCCACTGCTCATAGCTCGAAGGTTTATTGAAATATGTCAATGAAATGATTCTGTCATTTTTCAGAGTGAACAATGTTGAGCCAACTCCCTGGAAGGTAGCTCTTGTGTAGCAAATGTTCAAAACTAGACGATTTTCATGGATTCTTGCATTTTGAACGAATTTTTTTCGAAAAAAAAACCTTGGAGTTCTCTTAAATTTTGACAGTAAACAAAAACATATATTTCATAATTTATTTATCATGTTTAATCATTTCTATCAATAATAAAAATGGAATTCAAATAAAATGAGAATAATAATAATTTATACAACATTCAAGCGTTACTTACAAGTTTCTTGGCAGTGTATTCTAGGATTTTGTTTTGACAAGAGATGTGATTTACAGTGAAATTAGTATTTTTCATAGTGGATATGCTCGTTTAACCTCCTGAATAGCTTTAATACCGCAAATGTTGAAAATCAAGCTTCCTTGCATTTTAGATTGTCTTATTTCTCTTATTAATTAATGTTATCGAAGTCGCCGATTGCCCTCGAACTATGCACAACGATACTGCCCGATCAATTTTCCAAGAATGTTTGAGTACATTTCACACAAATTATCAGAAACTTTTTATAATCCATTCGTAGAAAGTAGATTTTTTGAAATCATACATCAAGCATTACTTCCAAGTTTCTTGGCAGTGTATTTTCATTATTATTGACGATAGCTTTTCAAATAAATCTACTTTCAATGATTCTCAAGGCTTAAATATAATTCGTATCAAGGCAATGTTCGATTTGTTCCACCTAAAGCTTACTGATTAATTACAAAATGTTTGTTTCATAAGATTGGCTTATTGTATCAAGAATTCTGTGGACTAAAAGCGATGAAGATACCGATTATTCTAGAGCTGCTGCTAATAAGCACATTTATTGCTTTTGTGGCTTCAATGAGTGTTGAAAAAATAGAAGGTACGTTTTTCATTGTTTAAAACATTATGAATTTAAGTAAAATTTTACAAAAAAATTTCTTCTTCCTGTTCGTGATGTACCTGCTAATGTAATTTCTGCTGCCAATATCAATATAACAGATGTAAAAAGTAGTAAACAAAACACACGGCAAGATGTAGCAGTTCAAGATTCTGTGCAAATTGTACAGGATTTAGTAGACTCACAAGAGATTCAAGCTCCGAATGATGCAATCAACAATGAAATAATTCCAGGCGATAAGCCAACTATTGCAACGGAAAACAATGACGTTGATAACAAACCAATAAATGAAAATGATCCGAATCCAATAAACAAATATTGCTCATGTGATACAACATCATGTGAATGTTGCCGAGACTTTTTGATTCCACTGATTCCTGTCCGAGGGCCAGGATGTGCTAAAGTCAATTATTTAAGAAATGATCGTCTTTCTGTCCAAATTAAATACGGTGGTGTGGTGTTAGCTACCCGTCAAATAGACAGTAGACGTCCGACACCGATTTGCTTACCTTTACCTGGCGGATACAATCGCTTTTGTGGACGTGTGTATGGTGAGAAAGAGATGAATAAAAATTTATCCATATAAATAATGTTATTGTTCGATTATACTATAAGTATTTTTATGAATAGGTATTTCCCGACAGGACGAAAACTTTAAAGCATGCTTAGGTTTGGAGCTTAGGGCAGATGATGATGTAGAGGCGTCTCTAAGAGTCTCTTGTTTCCAGTTTGGTCCTAAAGGTCTATACAAATTGTGAATCCTGTACAAACTTTTTTCCTCATGTAAAAAATATTTTTGTTCAGGTTTGGCTACCATGGAAGCCGATCCCTTACCTTCGAACGCTGTAGATATCGATGCAGGTAACGGTTGAACAAACAATGAAAATTTTCAAAACTTGAAAAAAATAGTTCAATTTTTATAAATATAATAAAAAATATTTACGAAAATTATAATTTGGTATCGATAGTTTTCGATAAAATTTCATCTTGTTTTTTCGATGATTTTATTTTCGTAGCATGTTTCTGATTCTTTTAGTCTCGTTTTCAATTTTTGTTGACACTTTTTCTATGTTATTCATAATCCAGATGATGACGATGACGATGATGATGATCCACTTGGACTTGGTGAACGTAAGTTTCTCAGTTTGATACAAATTTTTCAAAATCACAATCGCTAAAACATGAAGGTATCGGTTGTTACATATTTAATTCTAAACTGTATCTAAATATATTCAATTTTCATGGACCCTTAATACAACAGATAAAATTAGTGATGATTTAGCCAATACAATAGGAGTGTTCGAATTTTTGAAAATGGTTGCGCTCATGGAATAACCTCTTGGGAGGATCAAAAAAGGACAAAATATAAAATAAAATCGATATGTGTAGTGAAAAATAGTCTTCCTCTAGAGCCAAATTTAATTGCATAAAATCATCAAAATTTGTCTTTTTCGAAGTTCATTCAAATATCGTCGTTTCTTGTTTTTGACAGTACCTCCCAAATGCATGTTAGATAATTGAACTTTCTTCGTTAGTTTCAAAACTAGAGCAATCAATATAATGTTTGAATGAACTTCGAAAAAGCTTAATTTTGATGATTTCATGCAATTACACACATCGATTTTATTTTATATTTTGTTTTTTTTTTATCCTCGCAAGAGATTATTGCATGAGCCAAGCCGTTTCACGAAAGAGAAGTAAAAGTCGAACACTCCTACAATACATTGTATTACAATACAATTGAAATTAAACTAATATTTTTCAAAATTTACAGTTGGAGGTGACGACGACGATGACGACGATTCAGATGATGATGAGTAAGTTGACATAAATTATGTGTTCAAAATGATATCTGCCAGTAAGCAAAGTAATATAGATACGATAGAATTTCTTTTAAATTTGAGCGTTTTCGAAGAAACTGGAACAATCCAAATAATATTGAAAATCTATAGATTATTCAATATTATAATATTTTCAGAAAGCAACGACTTGAATAACGTTTACAATTGCTTTGGTTACTCCAGCGAATAATCTGAATTTATTTTTCACTTTCGATTCGCAAAGCATACTTAAAAAATCGTTCAAATATTTTCTCAGTGATGACGTTTTCGATGATGACGATTCTGGAGAAACAGCTGGACCTGCGGGCTTCATCGGAGACGTTTTGGGTAAATATAATAAATGATTCTACGATAAATTGAAATAAACTATTTGAAATTGCATGTTGATCAACCATCATAAAAATGGTGCCGGAAGATTATTTCTTATTTGTTTTTTTCTCTTCCAAATAAATACATAATAACATTATACACCTTGTGCATTGTACATATTCCTTTCCAGGAGGTGTAGTTGGAGGAGGAGGCGATGACGATGATTTCACTGGATTTAGTTTCTTGGGAAGTGCAAGCGATTTCGTTACAGATTTCTTCGGCGGAAACAGCGGCCAAAACAAAAAGAAAAAACCTAATGAAACCATACAAATTGATCGCAAAAATGACGAAAAGAAAAAGAAATCGGATTCGGTACAGAAAATATCCAAAAATTCTAACAACAAAATAGTATCAAAGACTACTGAAAAAGAACCAGACACCTTAATGGATACATTTCAAGAATCCATCGGTGAACTTTCTAGTGACGGCGATGTTGAACATACCAAAATAAATAGTTCGAAGGATTCGGAAAATTTCATGGAAGACGATGAATATAATGATTATGAGGAATATTTGGAAAAAGATGATACTAATGAAGTTGAACTAGAACACGAAACCCATAATAAAACAGAAAATGTAGCCAAGAAACCAACAAAAACCAAGAAGAATAAATCTTCTAGATACGGATTCGATTTTCTAGGACGGTTTTTCAGTTTTTTTAACGGAAACTAAGAAAAAATTGATTCTTTTGAGCGTAGCAATTGTAAAAATGTATAGACTGTTAGTCTTAATCGTTTAAAATATCATACTGATGAAAGAAAAATCGATCGCCGTCAGTTATAATAATTTATTTATAAAGAATATTTATTTTCATCCAATCTATTAAATTTCGATAATATTAGGAAAATCTCGCAATATAATTATTACTAGTAGGCTTTGAACACAATCGTCTCTATATTTTAAGACAGGCCTGTCCAAACTTGTGTTTGTCTGGGCCACAAATGTGTCCTTCAGATGACATCGCGGGCCACTTTTTTTAAAGTAAAAAAATAATGTAATACATAAAATTACATGTACACATTACAATCTAATATGTTTCTTTATTTAATGTTTATAGTTCATATTTATTTAGCAAATATTCCCGTTGCGTTTTGATAATGATTCATTTTTTTTTCAATTGGGCTATCAATATCAGATAAACAAAAAATATTTGACTCTGCATCATCATTAATGCATAAATAAGAAACGACTTGGTTCAGCAACAACCGAAATCAATATAACAAATGTGTTTATATGAAGTCTGATGTTCAAAGCAATATTCCCGTTACATTTTGGTTATGATACATTTTGTGCCATATAAAACGCATTCAGTGTCTCCAATTGAGCTATCAATATCAAATAAAAATGTAAAGGCGAATAAACAAAGAATATCTCACTCTGCAATAGGGGTGTTCGTTTTTTAGATATCGCTTTAGGATCGAGCTGGCTCATCAAATAACCTCTTAAAAATGGTTAGTAGATTCGAAATCCAAAATAAAATCGCTATGCGTAATGGGAATTAGTGATGAGATTAAATTATCATTTTTGGCCAAACGCATAGCGATTGTTTTTTGGATTTCGAATCTACTAGCCATTTTTAAGAGGTTATTTGATGAGCCAGCTTTTTTTTGAAAAAAAGAACACCCCTACTCTGCAATGCAGAGTCTGCATCATTTGCAATGCATAAATGAGAAATGAATTGGTTAAGCAACAACCGAATTCAATCAAGTAAATGTTTTTATATGAAATGTGTTGTTAAAAAAAAATCAAATTTTTCGACAAGGTAATGAACAAATTAAACAGAAATCAATGCATCGCATTAATAGCCTTTCTCCTCATACCAAGAAGATTTGAATCCAAATGAAAATAAACGAGCAAATTACAAACAAGCAGAATTCGATAGTACCGAATTCATAAAAATGCACCACAGGTTGTAAAAAATCCCTAAAAACCCACTAAAACCAGGATTTAGACTCCGTGGAGCACAGCTGGTGGCTTCTTAACTAGGAAGCATCATGGGAATTTATCCCCATTTCCATCAGACCTGATGAAATCCCAGAAATTCCTGATAAAATCCTATCGGAACTCAAAAAAATCCCTAAAACCTACTAAAACCAGGATTTAGACTCCGTGGAGCACAGCTGGTGCTTTCCCAATAGAACTAGTCACTATTCCTCCCCAAAATCTATCTAAATCCGAATTTGCAGATCGATTGCAATTCAGGAAGTTAGTTTAAAAGTGAGAGGAAGAAAAAAAAACCAAACGTACTAATGCACTCTGTGGTGCATAAAAATTCATTTTTTCTAAGGGTTTCCATACTTTCTGCCTGTACTGTATGTGTGTAACAGTGCAGATGAACACAAGGTCAACGAACGCCACATGAAAAACCTTTCTCATAAGAAACGGTTACGTTTGCGTGATTTATCATACGTACATATTTCGCAAACAAATCAATCGCCGGATTCATTTAAATTTAATTCAATTTGAATTTAATCGATGGTGATATCCCAGACTATCATTCAGCTCGTTGTATTCAGTCAATAATGTATAGAAATATCATTCATTGTTGCCGTGAGGATTATGGAAGAAAAAACAGATTATGTAGACGTGCGAAGTAGAGACTTTTATTTGCATTTTGAACCGCGTCTTTTGTCGAGAATATTGTCACTATGCTAAGAACCTTCCACACAACACAAGAAACACACTCGGAAAAGATAAATGAAATTATATCGATACATTCGCGCTTCTTTAGACGACACACGTACATCATTTCATTTTTATATTTATTATTTATTAATATTTAACAACAAAAGGACAAACTTTGGAAACATTAACGGTATATGACTACTATAAGTATTAATTTTTTTACATGAACCTATTATAAGATTTAAAGAATCAACATATCCTTGTACTTTACGTTTAGAAAAGGTCTTGTGAAACATTCAAAAGATAGGTGCAAATCAATTCAATAAAAATGATTGCTTGTATGTTAATATACGCATATTAATCTAGATAACAATCACATTGAAGGCCGCACGAACAATTCAGTCACCATGGACGCCAGGGATTCGAATTTTCATTCACAATTACTTCGTTCAAAATGTTCATATAATCCGATTTAATTGATTTAAATGCACTTTTCTCACTAGCACGAAATGTATGCTGAACGATTGATGACGGTATGGTTGGTATATTTTCTTTGTCGAAGCGAACCATCGGTTTTTTAATCTTAGAGCTCGATCTTTTTAAATTATTGAGTGAATTCAAGTTGGATTGATCTGTCAACGGCGTTGTCGAGGTAACACAACATTCGGTAGCAGTTTTTGCAATTCGGCTTTGGTCACACTCATGTAACATTTGTAAATATCTTACGGTCATTTCTAAAATGTCCGCTTTTTCCAATTTCGTCGGTCTCGAACCGTGTGTAATGGCAACTGTATTCTTCAATAGAATATCTTTAAGTGATTCTAATGAATCATTGATGCGAGCTCGACGTTTTTTTTCCATCAAAGGTTTCCGATTCTTACGAAACGATATATGCCTGTTAGCCGCACCTGATTCTGCTTCTCTTTTTTGGTCAACTTCTACAATAACACCATTCTCTTGTAACATCTTGAATTGATTTTTTCTTCAAATTATATGTTTATGCCAGACAATATAACGTAAAAATATCATTTATTTGCTGCAAAAAAGTTCGCTATGTATCAAACCCAAAAGTGATGCAACTGAGCGCATGCTCATTTCATCCTGTCTATTTATAAGGTCCTGGGCGAACCATTTAAATCATCCCCACCATGCCATTTCACTGAGCAGGAACTATTTTGCAGTGAGTCAAAAAATTTAACGACTTTCCCAAACAATACTGAATTGAAAGAAATGTAAAAATTTTAATTTGATAGCAAGGGATAGCAAGAACAAGACAAGAATACAATTTTGCTTCAATCGAAAATATATGCATACATATAAGTGAAAAATAAGAATGAGAACAATTGGTTCTTCAAAAAAGAGATAATGTCGTATACAAATATGCACGTTGACGCCCACTTTCTTTTGTATCAACTAGCTAACAATAGATCATCTCTATATTCACGCTGAATATCAATTCAGTTTGAAAGGGTTTACTATTCATTGCTATGAATGCATTGGGAGTCGGAGGTAAAATGAACATTCAGACCAATACTTGTCATTTTGATTACAAATTAATATGTTTTTAGAGAAATGTGAAAGAAATTCAGTCGGGAACAACATTTTGGCGCACAATTTCTTAAGTAGTAATGTAAAAGTATTCCAAACTGACAAACATTTCTTCCTCAATCTTCAATTTTTGAGTTCAACGCCTTTTCGTGCGATAATTCAAGGCACCGGAAGTATTTGATCATCAAAAATAATGAATAGAATGGATATATCGTTGTAGTATGAATGGGCAGGTAAAATTTTTTTTAGAGAAATTCATCTGAATAAAACTTATTTCAATAAAATATCGTTAAAAACCTCATTGCAAGTGAATGGAAAAAAAGAATTATTTGTGAAATGTAGCTACTTGTTTTAGTTTATATTATGATCATGCATAGTATGCATACCTACTTATGAGAATGATGAAATGGCTGGTTTTCGAATTTCTATCATCTATTATAATGGCTGTAGTTTTTAGGTCAGAAAAACCTTAAGTCTATTATAAATTATCTTTTTGAGCGACGTGAAAAAGAAATTCGTTATGGTATATCCTCTTTATACAAATTTATGTAAATCAAAACGGAAGTTCAAAATGAATAAGTACGTTTTCTTTCAATTTTTAGCCGTGTATTGACGACTTTGAATCGTTATCACAGTAAAGTTTAATTGTCAAAAAAGAAATCTCTTTTTTGCTCAAATGTAGGAACTATCAGCAAACATAGATACAGTAAAGTCTCTATAAAAAAATTGCTCTTTAAAAGGATCCACTCTCATCTGTGAACCACTTTGGGTGCGACTGACTTTAATGCCCCAGAAATAGGACTATATCTCCTTAACGGGGCGGACTGGCTATTTTTGGTCAAAAATGCACAAATTGACCATTATTTTTTCAAATCATAATTTTTGCCCGGTGAATATTTTCTTATTCTAGGAACTGGTTAAGGTTTCTTTAGACCTTGAAGAGTAGAAAATATCGTCTACACCATCCTGAGATTATCGGGAAAAAAATCTATTTGATGTTTTGGGCCAGTGTAGTTGGTCCGGTCTCTATAAAAAGAGCTGCTCTCGAATGTGGACTACTTGGGGTGCGACCATGGTGCTCCTTTTAAAGAGACTTTACTGTATATAGATATTAGAATCAGCTACGTAATACGTACGAAATACCGACGACGTTTAAGTATTTATATGTATTATACTGCCAGTCGAAAGTTTGGTTACGACACGGGAAATAATGATTTTTTTAAATTTCTCTTTCATTCTTATGCAGATTCAAACTTTCTTGGTGTGGATGGAATGGCTGCTCATTTACCTTTCATTTGGTGTCAAGAAATCGAAAATCGGTTTACTCGCCGATTTTAAATCGTAAAAAATGTCGGTGAAATTTTCTGAAAATTTGACCCATTTTTGACACATAAAACGTTCAGAACGTCCGACTGACAACACTTATCCGATGACAAATTCAACGAAAGGAAAGAGGACTTTTGACTATCATAATTATCAAAAGAGTTCATAGACAATAAAACAAATTGAAGATAAAGCCAACCATAGCTGTTAAATGCTCATTTTCTATGCAAAACAGCCATTCAACAGCTATAGTTGGCTTTCTCATCAATAATTTTTTTTTGTCTATAGACTTTTTCAATAATTATGATAGTCAAAAGACGAGTATTGGTGTCCTCTTTCCTTTCGTTGAATTTGCAATCGGATAAGTGTTGTCAGTCGGAAGTTCTGAACGTTTTATGTGCCAAAAATGGGTCAAATTTTCAAAAATTCTCACTGACATTTTTTACGATTTTAAATCGGCGAGTAAACCGATTTTCAATTTCTTGACACCAAATGAAAGGTAAATGAGTAGCCATTCTTCATTCCACACCAAGAAAGTTCGAATCTGCATAAAAATGAAAGAGAAATTTAAAAAAAATCATTATTTCTCGTGTCGTACCCAAACTTTTGACTGGCAGTGTATATTTACATCGATGATGTATAGTAATATCGAATTTTATTGAAACATTTAAATCGAATTTGTCGTATTATATCAATGCCTTGTGGCAGTGGTTTCCTAATCGAAAATCGAAAGCCACACTTCGTAGAAGTGAGGCACTTATATGGAACATAAGCCTGTATATAGGTATATTAGATTGTTTCGCTTTAATTCACATCCAACATGATTTATTTCGTCATATTTCACATCAAACATGCATTTATAACATTTTATTGTTTTTATTGATTTTGAAAAAATATTCAATGTGTTTTGGAAGTTTTAGTATTGACCAAAGGCCAGGAAGATTTTTTTTGTCCATTCTGGATGCTTGGATGCCTGTGCCGCTGCCCTACTCTTCTGTCTCTTTTCTTCTTTGAACTTCAACCATTCTATGCGATGGTTTGGATCTCGTGGTCCCCATCGTTTAGTAGCTTGGACGCAACTTTTCAATTTACCCGAAAATGAAAATTCCGACTTAGTGCGGGTCATGTGCCAGCTAAACCATAAAGGTAATTGCAATATGGCAATCCAAAAAATGCTCCACCCAGCTACGAGATATTCAGAAGGATAGTCCAAGTTTGCATATGTCAAAGGTTTCATTGTTATAGTTGAATAGACATATACAATTGTCATCGTAACAGGAGCTAATAGAATCCAACAGATGCGCCAGTAGAATGTGACATACCGGCCGGTCATGAATTCAACATCATTGCAAAGATCTTCTAAGCCATAGAAATAGAATATTCCGATGACTTCAAATATGCCGAGAACAAAAATTGGCAACGTGCCACCGAAATTATCTACAAGTGTAATCATCCATTGGCCGCCCTGAAAACGTTACAAAAAATAAACAAAACTAACTTTTTTCATTCGAGTGAAAAGACTTTGATTAATCGCGAAAGATTCTCACTGGTGTTATATACATAAGTCCAAGAAGAAATCCGATAACAGAAGTTATCGCTGCTATACGTTCGTATTTAAGATTCGTAAACTGGTCACATAGAACCGTCACTATTACATTTTGTAAAGCTACTACCGATCCAATACCCAAAATGAACAGCATAAAAAAGAACAGCACTGCGAATACCTGCAAATAATCGAAAAATGACACTTTGTACATCTCGTCAGCTTGCTTTTGTTCAATTCACCTGTGGAAAAAATTCAAATTTACTGATCGCGTCTGGGTAGGAAATGAATGCAAGCCCGGTTCCACTCTCTACGACCTTCGATATATCGTCTAAGCCCATATTGAAGGCCAAGTTTCCTAAATAAATTTAAAATTAGAGTAAAAGTTCCCCGTCTCGTGAAGGTCAATAAGACTGGGCCATATAATTACCTAAAATGCCGAATATAGTAATACCCGCAATCATACTTGTAACAGTATCTAACGTTGTTACAATCAGCACATCTCTGTTTATTAAAGAGCAGAAATAGATACAATTCATCACGAATAATTAATTGAAATGATGATTGAATTTTATGGCGATGTGAAATGTTTGATGGTATGTATGTTATTGCATTGTTAGTGTTAAATGTGTGCAATCGCCCAATCCCTCTGTGATTAAGTATGATATTTGACAATAATGAAAATGCAACGAATGAAATATAATACAAAGATGCTAGGTGTACTCACCGATATATTTCATGATTAAATTTATTATAAGAAGAGAACATGCAAATTGTTCCCGATCCTAGTGATAGTGAAAAGAATGCTTGATTAACTGCAGCGTACCAGATCTAAAAAAATTAGTTTAATATTTATATGTTCAAATTCAGAAATGATTCATAGCATATTATTATGAACTCAAAACCGTATTTTCGATTCTGAAATAGAAAAGTATTGAACATCCACAAAAGAACCGAGAAATTCCAGAAAACGAAGTAGCGTCTATGAGAATTTGAGAACAAGGATAGATGCTCAAGAAATGCGTTCTGTCAATTTGAGACCATTTTGTAAGTTTGGTGTGGATATGGCAAAAAATATAACTACATCGCAAATGCTGCATAAATTATCAGAAAATGTTAGTTCTTAGGTCATTAGGCAGATCAATAGCAAGTCGAAAAAATGTGAATGATCAATGGTCATTGATCATCCTAACATCAAGATGAATAGAGTCACCATTTTTTGGAGCAAACAATTTCCTTGTTCTGACAATTCTCTCTAAGATCTATGGAACCAAAAGCCGCGATTGGTTGCTGTTAGAGAACAATGATACAAAACACAAACAATCGATGTGTCTGAGCGGATGAGTCAAAACGGAATCGATCAAATTAATGGGCTGCCATAGTCTCCAGACTATAATACGATCGAAACTGTTTGAGTAATTATGAAGAGCAAGGCTTCAGAGAAAACCTCAAAAAATTTGGAGCACTTCAGTGAACATCTTCAAGGGCAATGCGCAAAAAATGAATCAAGAAATGACTTTTTGTCATGTTCGTGCTAAAGAAGAACAAGTTGAATGAGTTAAATATTAATATTGCTGTGCAATTTGTGCATTAACAAAGGGTACAATAAAACTATCCATAGAAAAACAGTAACCAAAAACCAGTTTGTTCATTTCATTTTAAGTAGTTACAGTGAAATAAATGTACAATGTACATAAGTAAATATCGAAGATACTATAGTAGAATTTTTAAATCTAATTTTCAAAATTGTGTTTTTTGCAATCTCTTCGTAATTCATAAAAGAATGAACTATTCCCAGCACTGAAGCATAATTTCTTTCGGTTACTGCTAACACTGATAAACAAAATCCAAACTTTTTAATGTACCAGAGCAACCACCTATATAAAGTGTTAGGGTACCCTTTCTAGATTCCAAAACGCTATATGAGAGCTAAAAGTTGGTTCGGGTTTCCGAGATATCAATTCTTTTCGATTTCGGTGATTTTTCAAATTTAATTATTCACTTTAAGTAATATTGCAAAAAAACTAAAACTGATAGATTATTTCCTGAACATGCGTTTGAAAGGTGCTGTCTATACCTTTCATTTCCGGTATAGATAAACAATCTCAGTTCAATGGATTAAAAGTTATGGTACTTCATCTGGAGCTATCGGACCAAAAAAATATCAATTCGATCAACATTTTTCAACTTTGAGACAATTTATCGTCCAGATAATGGTTTGCCCCATCCATAAACCTATTTTTGTATGATGAGGGCATCTATTACGAACGCTTAGAGCTTTATGGACATTGGCTACCAGCTCAGGAAAGAGTTTTGTGAATTTTTCTTTAATTTAACAGAGGGTAAAATTTTACCATTTTCTGAGTACAAAAGTAGATATATCTTGATAACGGTCCTTCTAATAAATATGGTTTCTATGAACAGGTCCCATTATTTTTTGACGCTGAACACTTTTGTAGAACATTTCATGGGTTATCTCCACTCAACAAGACGAACATTTTGAGCTATACAGACAATGGATGGTGCTACAGATAAAGTTTTTATCGATGTTTTCTTACGTCAACAGAGGGTTACTTATTACTTACCTCCATTGTATTCAAAATACAATATCTCGATAGTAGATACGAACATCCATTGCCTATACCTATAGCTCAAAATACTCGTATTGAATGCTCCTTTCATATCTATATAGTGAAATAGATAACATAAGCGATTATCTGGACTCAATAAATTCCCAAAGTTGAATTTTCGCAATTTCTGACACTCCGAAAAAGTTAACTTTTGTTTGGGAGGTATGTGAAGGAGTAGAGATAGACCCATGAAATGTTCTACAAAACTGTTCAGCGTCAAAAAATAATGGGACCTGTTCATAGAAACCATATTTATTAGAAGGACCGTTATCAAGATATATCTACTTTCGTACTCAGAAAATGGTGAAATTTTACTCTCTGTTAAATTAAAGAAAAATTCACAAAACTCTTTCCTGAGCTGGTAGCCAATGTCCAAAGAGCTCGAAGCGTTCGTAATAGATGCCCTCATTATACAAAAATAGGTTTATGGATGGGGCAATTATCTGGACGATAAATTGTCTCAAAGTTGAAAAATGTTGATCGAATTGATATTTTTTTGGTCTGATAGCTTCAGATGAAGTATCATAACTTTTGATCCATTGAACTGAGATTGTTCATCTATAGTGGAAATGAATGATATAGACAGCACCTTTCAAACGCATGTTCAGGAAATAATCTATCAGTTTTAGTTTTTTTGCAATATTACTTAAAGTGAATAATTAAATTTGAAAAATCACCGAAATCGAAAAGAATGGATTTCTCGGAAACCCGAACCAACTTTTAGCTCTCATATAGCGTTTTGGAATCTAGAAAGGGTACCCTAACACTCTATATAGGTGGTTGCTCTGGTACATTTTACATTTTCTCTGTTTATCAGTGTAATTTTTGAAAAAAGACAGCTCTCTAAAGTTAGTGTGATACAAATGTAGAGGTTAGTAGTCACTAACATGAAGCACAACCAAATATTTTTATTGTTTTTATTAGAGTAGAAAAATAAAAAGTTAGCGATGGAATGAGATGTTTGGTGTCGTATAAATATGGTGAAAGAAAATGACTATGCTTTATTATTTGTATGTATACATATATGCGATGGGCATCCATTCGCATGCAACACTAACCTGTGGAAATCATGATTGAATTGGTTATAAGATGATAGCATAACTAGCGGACAGAGACCGACCGTCAATGAATAGAATGCTTGTTGAATAGCTTCTTTCCAAATCTGGTAACGATACAGTATGCAATGAATGTTCAGCGTGGAATGCAAAAAGGTTGTCTTAATTTATTTTTTCGATCCAAAAACTGTTATAATAATAGTGATACACATGCACATAAATACTGACTCGCCACCGAAACAGAAAGAAACACAATTTCTGACCAAAAATTCGAAAATTACCTTGGGATTTGACAATTCATGCCATTGAGGGGTCAGGAAAAAGAGAATACCTTTCAAAGCACCTTCTAACGTTACCGCACGAAGTAACAGCGTGATCATTATGAAATATGGAAACACGGCTAAAGTATGAATAATTTATTTTGTTGATAATGATTTCTACATACATTATGTACATATACATATAAGAAATAATTCCAAAGAATATTTACCTAAAAAATATGATGCTTTACCGGAACTTTTAACTCCTCTTGAAATAATACCAAATACTATGATCCACGAACCGAGCAAACATAGTACAAGTTGCCAACTGGGCCAGCCTATAAATTTTAATAGGGAAATATTTGAATGTCTCCGTTAAGGAAATTCATCACATTTACAAATTACCAATTCCGCCTGAGATATCGAATGTTTGATTCAAAACAGTTTTGCTAAAAAAAAAAAAAAAAAATTTGATAATCATTTTAAGAGAATATAAAACAATACATTTTCAAGAGTATGTAGTTACATGAAGTATTGTTCTGAGCTACTTGAGCGGTATTTGGCAATTTCGAAATTTGATTCATTGATATGCTGGACAAATTTCGACTGCGAATCGACACAATTGGCTCCCCATTCTGGTGAGCAGTGTGCCCAGGGTAATTCCATTGCGAATGATGCGAAGAAATAATACACGGTTAATGAAACAAGTGAAGAATAGTAAGTGATGACACAAATCGATGCAATCACTTGGCCAGCTCCAATGCCTAAAAATATTATATGTTTGAAGTTATGGGAATATTAAATGCAATATCTGTGATCCGATCCGTTACCGCGAAAAGCAGGATTTATTTCCCAAATTTTGATCGAACTTTGGCTCGTAAATTGACCCAGAAACATTTCGAGCATGTAAAGTGGCTTCCTTTGAGTTAATATAGATCCATTAAAAAATGTTATGTCACTAATTTTTTTCAAATAAGATGCCATTTTTTTAAATCAAATTTAAATTGTGATAGTTTATAGATAAAAAATCACCCCATAAAAACATTCGGAACATGTAATTTCAGAATTCTAATTCAGTTTGATAAACATTGGTGACCAAAGGATCGACCCATTTATTCATATTAAGTCACAAATTTTTTTCCGAACAACAAGCTAGATCTCTGAATCTTCGATATGTTATTGTCTCATTAATATTTCAGAGAAGAAGTAAGGATATGTTCAATACTCAAAGAGGTTGAATGGGCTGGAAAATGGCATTTTGTGTGAGCAATTTCTAGAATTCATACCAAAATCAAAATTGGTGATTTTTATGCACCGTCGGTGCATACTATATTTGGTTTAGTCAGTTTTTTCCGTATCGGTACACCTAGTATGAACCACTACGCATACTACCAAAAATATATCAAAAGTACGTAGAAAGTACAAAATCAAAATAAATTGTCGGCACTAGGAGAAACGCATACCGTTCTCTCTTTTTCTCTCTCTTTCTTCTTATATTATCAATAGTTCAGCCTACGGAAAGCATGTTAATTCAACGGCGCAGCGATTTTGTCAATTCTGTTTCGTTCGAATATGCAAATGTATTGGATAAATTTATTTATTCGGATTCGAATGCTCTTTGTGTTTTATCCGTTTAATTCTTTGACAGAATGAACGGCTCTAACTGTTATCATTTTGCTAAGATTCTTATTTTGCGTTTCTGATGCCACAATTTTTATAAGTAAATTTATTTTGGGAACAAAAGAAATGTCAACCAAAATTGGTAATGCACAAATTATTTCAGTTAGAGCCGTTCAATCTGTCAAAATATTAAACGAATAAAGCACAAACAACATACGAATGCGAATAAACAAATAAATCAAATACATTTGCATATTCGCACGGAACAAAATTGACAAAATCACTGCGTTGTTGAATAAACATGCCCTCTGTGGGCTGAACCATAAGAAGAAAGAGAGAACGATATGCGTTTCTCACAGTGCCGACAATTTATTTTAATTTTGCGTTCGTGGTTTTTGATATTTTCTACGTACTTTTGACATAGTTTTGATTACTATCAAAATGGATTACTATGCGGAGTGGTTATATATATTAACGGTCCACCATTTGGACAAGTTTTTCACCCACTTGTAGTGATCGGATCGGGCTGAGACTATCTATCCGTTTCAGATAATTTCCAAACTTTTCAAAAAATTTCAAAATTTCCGATTTTTTTTTTAATTTTCACAAAGTTTCCAAAAAAATTCAAAAAATTTCAAAAAAAAATTAAAATTTGTCAAAACTTTCAAATTTTCGAACATTTTAAAAATTTTCGGAATTGTCACCAAATTTTAAAAATTTTCAAAATTTTTCCTATATCCGAAAAATTTGAATTCATTTCATCGCCCCATCGACATTTTTCCGAGAGAAAAAATTTCAAAAATTTTCGAAATTTTTTTGAATCTATTTGAATATATTTTTTTCGTAAAAAATTTTTTTTGTTATCTGATTGTGAGCAATTTATTCCGAAAATATAAGTTTGAAGTCGAAACCTTTGACGGTGCATTCAAGAATTCAGTCCTATCGGGCGCTGCCTTGTTTACAATTGAAAAGTCGAAGTACTCACCCAATCATGAAGAGGGTTATAATATAGGGAACCAGGAAGGCTCCTCCACCATTCTGATAGGCTGTAAAGGGAAACCTCCAAATATTACCCAGTCCAACTGAAGTTTGAATGCAAGACATGAGAAATTCAGTTTTATTGGACCATTTCGGACGCTCTTTCAAAATAACTGATTTTTCTTTTATCGCTGTTTCGACGCTTATTTTGCATGAATCGACTTTGTTTATCTGAAATTCATCACATGTTACATTCTCTATTTCCAATTCATTATTCATATTCCGAATGTTGCAAACTAATACTTACTCTATCGTCATCAGCGGAAAATGCTTCATTTTCGTAAGATTTTTTCTTCTGTTCGTTGCATTCGTTCGTCATTATTCGCATATATTCGTGTATTCTTTTCAATCACTCATACAATGACAAGAAAATCAAAATCACCAAAATATTTGGTACCACTTGCAGTCAATTAATGTTTATTCAAATTCAATTAGTTTCTATTTGATATTTCACTAAGATTATACATAAAAAACGAATTTTCTACTCAAAATAATATGTTTCCGTAATAATGCCACATTTTATGCGTTGACTGATAAAAAAAGCCTTACTCTTTTATAATTGTTATACTTTTCTGTTCTTATTTAGAAATAGCTAAACTGGTGCACTTAGCTCAAACCGCAGACAAGAACTGACTGTATTGGATGAATTACTCTTAAAATAGTCGACCATTGACGCGACACTTTGTTTGAGCAACCGATTAAATTACTTTATCTATTAACGTATACGTTCGATTTTTTTTAATGTATTTTTTGAATTTTTATTTTATCTAAAGGCAATTGCACATCTGATTATATAGTATTTGTATTCGAAAATATCGAAGTCAGTGCCAATCTGCGTGTTCTTTTGTTTGTGAATTTGGATGTGTTGAATGTTCAGATACTTGAAATATTTGTGATTTGAGATTTGAGATAGGTGCTATTAAATTTATAGTAATAAATTTGATGTTCAGATTTTATTTTGAGTGCTTTATTAGTTGAATGTTTTATTATTATTTTGTCAAATGTTTTTTTTTCTTGATGTTTCAAACAAATTTCGATTTGTAGTCATCGTTTGGTGTGAATTTCGAGTAAATTGTCTGGCTATTGTAAATTATACCCATAAATGATTTATCTTTGGCTAAAAACTCATGTAAAGAAGGGCCGTAAAAGTCAGAGCTGAAAGATATGCTATCAGTTCAAAATGAATTGAGATTATGATCCAATTATAAGAATATAGTATTTTAAGACCCTGAATCTTCATATGTGTGCTTCAAATAATCGTCATGGAAAACCACTGAACTAATCCAGGATGGGAAGCTATTTTGCAATGTCTCTATGAAAAACAATGAAATGTTATCGCATACCGAAATCGATTGCATTCTCGTACTGCCAAGATGAATTATCCGGAATTTATCTAAGAAAAGATTAAATGCATATGTTCGTAAATGCCATCAATTTGGAGAACTTTGAATGTTGTGTCAACTAACCACAGTTTACGTGTAGCTGGAAGATCCATTTGAATATATGGAACACAGGAAGCGCCAGAATTTTTCGACCAAACAACGTTAATATAAATGTAACACAATAAAAAACAGAACGAAGCTATAATATTGAAACAAATTCATAAATTGTTATTAGACTGCCCTTAAACCGAATACCATTAATTCAAACTCACACTTGCAAACACAATATAATACACAAGAAATGTTGGAAGGAGAAAAAGTAGAGCCGTAAAAAATATTGCACTCAGATAAAGTTGGGGATTGGTGTAGTCATAGCCTTCGATTCTGCCTACCAAACAAAAATGTTTCAATTTAAATTTTGAATAAAATAAGCAAATTCGTGATAAAGTATCCTACTTTTCATGACATTTTTTCGCCGGCCCGAAACGATTCGCCAAAATCCTAATAGACCATCAATCTCGATTCGATAAAGGCTAAAAAAGATAGTTTAATTTCGAATCGTTCATATATTTGTACAATCATTCTGTATACTTACATTGAAGCATATACATAAATGCAATGGCAATGAAGTGTGACGACATTTAGCAAATCTACTAATATCGACAATTGAAACGATAAACCCAAACATCCCATAACGGTGGTTAATGGTACAAAAAGATATTTTATCAATGGAGTGATTATAGCTGAAACGTAAAATAAACATTAAATCAATTTGAGAAGCGCCTGAAATTTATATTTCTTTACTCAAGAATGTCGCCCATAGCTCAACATGATACCGAAAGCAAGCTAAAAAAAAGTTGTTCAATTCAACGTTGAGCTTCAAGCCTACAGGGCTGCCGCTTAAACCATCTAGTAGTGATTGTAACTGTCTCACAATCATCTGAAACATGTGAAAAAACGAAATAATTTTATCGCTTCACAGATTGATAAAAAATTTTTTGTACCGTAGTGAATTTCATCAAATAGTCATCAGCATTTGGAATGTGCCATAAGCAAAGCATTATTGCAACACCAGAAATCATATCAAAAACGATCGTCCAAATATAACCACTGTAAAAAAGAAGAAATTATGGTTAGCATTTCATTGAAATTAAATTTTTCATTAATTATTATTATTGATACAATACATACTTACTGTTGAGATTATGTTTTAAATTTGTCGACCAAAATACAAAGTGGCTTAGTAACGCAGAGTCAAGTTTAGATAGCTTTGATTGAATAGCTGTTGAAAGCATTATAAGAAATGAATTGGTTGGTTTTGATTTGTTATTGTTGACTGCTTCATCCTTTAGTCTAATCAAACTAAAGAGCTCTGAAATAGGATCTTTTGTTGATATCAATTTTTGTTCATCATTTGCATTTGCAAGTTTCGATATTTCGGTGAACACATCCAAATCATATAAAAAAAACTGGATTTTATTGGGCACATTAAAATTCTTTTGGAACTGCGTATTTATTGATTTAATTCTTAGTATGTTCTCCATTTGCTCTAAACATATATAATTTAGAGGAAAACCAACTGATACTGTGGATGAATATGAAATTTGGCCGATTAAATCAACTGATTCCAATTGATCGGAACATTTTCGTTGTTCAATAATATATATCGTTATACTCTTTTCGTTGCAGAATATTTTGCCGAAAATGTAGTCACAATTCTGATCATACCATCGATTCTTGAATATAGAATTTTTGTGGTAATAATGATAGATTGTTCTCGGAATAAAAATCCGAATTTTCATTTTATTTCTTACACGTTTGACTACACGAACCAAATTATCTTGATATATGGCAATGAAACATCTACCAAATTTATCTGTCAATCCCAACACCAGCGCTGCTCACCACCCTGCTTGGAACTAATTGTAGGCCATACCATTGTCTATTTGTGAATTCGAATGAGTGGAATAAGAAAATTGTTTGACTTACTTCAACATAGACGCATTTTTAACCGTATTAGTATTGTATACGAATTTATTGTGACAATTGCTTGATGTGTTTACACAATCAAGCTTTAAAATCGTTATGCATTTTTTTGTGTCTTCAAAAACAGTCACAGTACAGACAGTAGATTCAGCTTGAGGTCTAGTTGTGCATGTTATAATTTTAAAGGGTTATAAACCATTGCTTTACAAGTTATGGGCTAAAATGTCATTCTTTTCTTACAAACTTTTCATAATTTTTTATCTATTTTGTGGTCACGTTTCAACAGTGTTAACGGTACCTGATCCTAATAAAATTTTGATAGGGTATTCTCTGAGTGAGACAATGACTAACTACGTTTTGATTTTTTTAAAAAGGGGCACACCTTCTTGAAAACGGTCTCTCTGAATATAACGTATTTTGTATAAGAAATATGACATTTTAGTATTTGTAGGAATCTAAATCAAGAAGGAGTGGTCTTGGGGACGTGGGAACTTCACAGATGGTACACATTTAGACAGGCTATTGACTGCTTGCAGGGATCGGTCCAAATTTTTAGTCCACCGGTTAGCTGTACCGTACCAATCTACATTTCATAGGATTTTCTCATATTC
>GL501432.1:464819-490993 GCA_000149185.1 Mayetiola destructor
TTCAAATGCTTAAGTTCAAGTGACTATAAAATGGGATTGGGATATATGACACCGGTGGATTCACCATATTTGGTGGAGCTATATGTACTTTATCGACTGGTACCAGCTATTGGTCAATTTAGGTCAATATAAAGGGGGTGTGCCCATTTTACTGAAACAAATCGTTAAAAATTATGAGTTTTAATAAAATTTAACTATAAATAGTCAGAGGAGGAGTGGTCTCGGAGAAAATTCCACAGAAACGTACATCGGAGAATTTTAAGTTTTCTCAAAGACGACAGAATTACTATAACTAAAAAGTCCAACACATCAAGCATTCTGTCAATTAATTGGCAGAGTATTTTTTAAGGCTCTATTTCATGTGCAATGACACTGTCATAAGATCCATAGCGAACAGAATATAGATCTTTTCGAATTTAGCGAATACATACATATGAATTTAGAAATTTGAATGTCAATATTTCATCTGTTTTAATTGAGCCGCTCTTTCTCTCCCTTTCCATAAGGGGAAAAGATGAAAACAAGAAAACACTAAATGACAATACGATGCTAATGAGGGGAAATTGTATAGTTGTATTTTTTTAAATTGCAAGGGGGACTCTTGGGTTAAATTTCTTTTTTTCAAGAAAAAATGTTTTTTACGCGTTTTAGACGATTTCCAATCGATTGGCGAGAAAAAAAAATTCGAAAAAAAAATTCAAAAAAAATTTCATAGGGTTCACTATAGTAGCCATAAAAAAAATTCTATGAAGTCTCATACCTCCCAAATCAATAGAGATCATTCTGAGAACTCTGTCTACACGGTAACAAAGTTTGCATTGATGTAGACTGGGAGAGAGTTGATGAAAAAACTAACAAAGACAACGACATGCAAAGCCATTGATGATGGCGGAAAAGTAAAATGCAAGGGGGAACTCTGGGTAATATTTTTTTTTTCTTCAAAAAAAATTGTTTTTCTTTTTCAGTAATCTCTGATTCTTTCTTTTAACAGACCAGTTGCTACTATCAGCGAGTTGCTAAGTGCTGTTCATATTACACCACCACAATAGTAGGTACAAAAAGATCAACAAGGCATTGAACAGGTTGATGGACGGAACAATAATCAACAGAATGATGAATAATGCACCAAATGATCAACAAGCGAATGCACAAAATATTGGTGGAGGAAATAATATAAAAACGAAGCAAAGCAGCACGTGCCAGAAAATTTGCAGGTAATAAGAATTTATGATGATTTAGATGGTACAAATCGCAGATGTAATGTCTCCTTCGTTCAGCAATATTATTTCTACATGCATTGGTGAAATGAGTACTCACGTATTGTAACCCATAAACAAATATCAACTATTCAAACGAATAATTCAAGAAAGTTGCGGAATAGACCGTGAATCCGTGGATTTTATTTTATTTTTATTTTTATTTTTTATTTTTATTGTTTTAAAGTGCTAGTACAGGATCCTGATATATTGTCCCTATTACACTGTACACTATGAGAACTATGCATTCGTTCAAAACTTAATTGAATTAAATATCGATAAATATTGAAAGAAAAATTTTCTCTTTTATATATTTTCAACAAAAATACTATTTGATCAAGTAAGTGTGTGAGGAAAACAAAGTGTGGAGCAAGTCTCAAACAACACAATCCAGATTGTGGTATCGGGCCTATATACCGAAAAAAATTCTTTTATTTTTATCATTTTATTGTTTGGATTCTTTTTTTGACGGTAAGTTCATGTTTGAATATAGAGATGGCGCTGCTCATAATTACTCTAAAAATCAACAATGGCTCCTTCTATTCCGTTTCATAGGCGTATCTTGATAAAATGTTTATTTGATTAAAAAATGACAGATATGCATTTAGGGTACGTTCATCACATTTAACGAATGTTCATAACATGTTACGATCCCTCGTATGTTTTGATGTTACTGAATAACAGTAAAAATGCAATCTCAAAAATATTGAGAAATCGATATATCCTACTGAATAACAGTAAAAATTAAATCCTAAAAATATTGAGACATCGAAAGAGGTTTGGAGGGAACTTTTCAATTTGACAGTTAATGAATAGAAACATCTGTCAAACGAGCATCGAAGAAGAGAAGAAAAAAGCCTAAACATTTTGTCGTGTGCATCAACTTTTCGCGGCTAACGATTTTCCTGTTAAATAGATTATTATTCAAGAAGCTAATCCTTATCCATTCTAAACGCTAAAATTTGGAGGTGTAGTATTATGGCCGATTCAACAGATGAAATTGTCCCATCTGGTTGGGAAAAACGAACAAGTCGTTCTACCGGTAACATAGAATTTCGACGATAAATCGATAGAACTGCCTTAACTTTTATTCAACAATTTTTTTTGGATATATTTCACCTCGATAGGACTCCCTTATTACCTGAATATCTTCACGAAAGAATCACAATGGGAATTACCAACTGAATCAGCAAAGGAATTCAATTTATCGAAAGAACTGAATCAAGTGCAATGCGCTCATTTGTTGGTTAAACATAAGGATAGTCGACGACCAAGTTCATGGCGTGAGGAAAACATCACACGAACAAAAGAGGAGGCTCGTGACATTTTGAATGGATACTTTGAACAGGTTAATATTCGAATTTCTACAATCTTTTGGGAACCTAGTATTTATAATTTCATATTTTATTTTAGATAAAATCTGGTGAATCTACGCTCGGTGAATTAGCAACGAAGTATTCGGATTGTAGCTCTGCAAAAAGAGGGGGCGATCTGGGACCATTCACTCGTGGACAAATGCAAAAACCGTTTGAAGAAGTTGCATTCAGCTTGAAAGTTGGCGAAGTTTCCGAAATAACCGAAACCGATTCTGGACTTCATATCATTGAACGACTTAAATAAATTCAATCCTGAAAAGAAATTGTTCCTATTGCTATAATTTGATAGTTGCATCAGAATTAAACGATATTTCATTTCTATAGAACTGTGTTCATTTATATGGGAGAGTTTTATAGAACTGTTGCTCGTTTACAGCTTGTATAGCAAAAAAACAGAGCCCCTCGTCTCTGTGTGTACACTGTACACTGAACGCTGAACGAGAGATATGTTCTTTTTGTTTGCTTCTTCTCCTTCTGTTTTTTATTTTAAGTTATGCGATTCGCAAGAGTATTTGTGTCGGCCTATTTCATTAGGCGGACACACATGTGTATGCGAAATGCGATCAATGCTTGGATTATATGGTATAAATCCTACAAACACATGCACAAACATACAATTTTCGAATTTCGAATGTCAATTGGCATTATGAGAATTTTAAATTTCAATTATAGCCAAATAAGGAACATTTGTTCAGATTTCATTTTAGCATTAGTTATCAAACGTTAAGCATTAGAATTACAAACTAGAATTTTTCATAATAATTAAAAACGACGTGTTCTTCGGTGCAAGGCTTGGAAACTAAACTATAAGCATATTATATTATGCCTCCCTTGGCCAGTACGCTTTGCGCAAAATTACTGACAGGAGATAGATCCTGAAAAGTTGTAGATCCTGTCATAGGGAAACTACTTGCCGAAGACACCAACCATCTATCTCTCAAACTGAGGGCTACTTACGGCAAACAAAAGTTCAAGTACGCTTCCTTTAAATAACACTTTCTAAGCCCTGGTCCGGTGTTTTCGTATGAGGTTGCCATGCTCGTAGCTATAGTTTGAACTTTAAACAATGGTGGGAAGTCGATTTTCAACCATTTATATCTCGAGAACCATGAGTGACAGAAATTTAGCGACATCGATAATGTTCGATACGACCAAACTTGATTTTAGGAGTAAAAGTGACGGAAATAGTGTTAGGAAGAGATAAAAGATAAAAGTTTAAATGGAAAAAATGTTTTCTTAGAGTTGAACATGGAAAAAGTGGTTTATCATTTTCGTCATGTTCAAGTCTAACAACGCACTCATTTCATACTCAACTTCATACCCAACAAAATTTTCTGAATAAAAAAATATTCATTGTTTACCCAAACAAAATGAGACGAAATTAAAACGCAAAGAAAAAGATTTTCTATTATGGTAAGATTTCATAAAATAAGGCTCATTATTTATTAACAATGATGATTACGACCGAAAAAATTAGAAAATATTGTTTGAAAGTACCGATGTTGTTGCTTCGTGAATGTATCGATGATTCAACCACTTCACTGAATCATTGGTTTTGTCTGAATATTCAAATCAGCAGAGAATTTGCTGAGAAGTATCGTAGATGCGGCATGTTTTTGTTCCTTCAAAAGTGTTATGTGATTGCCAACTAGCTTCTTAATTGTTTTTTGCACTTTTTCATCACCATTTTCAAATGCATTCAACAATAAGAAAGATGGCCTGTTCAGTTGCAACCAATTCTTAACCTATCAAAATGAAATGGAAAAAAATATGATGGATTGAATATTATCATTTTACACTTCACAAAATAATCTAGGTGTCAATCAAAAAACAGCTCACCACATCAGATGTCAGTTTTTCTGATAAGGAAGATGGAAACTGAGTCAGTTTTAAAAGTTTTTTCAAAGAAATATGTAGCCCGGCATGTTCAACACCTGCTATCATCTGAATTTTATCTTTTTTCACGTTATCTTCAATGTTTCCGCTGGCTTCAAGCTTCTTCTTAATCATTTTTGCTTCTTTATTCTCTTCTTCGATAAATTCTTTCAATGGGACGGTCCAACCGCTGTCAACAACCAATTGGGCTAATGAATCAAGAGCGCTTTTCAAATAATGGCTTCGCTTTTCAAATTCAAATGGGGCTGCTTTCAAAATAGCGACTGTGGTGATGGCTGTATGCCCACCTTTTAGCCAAAAGTGTGGATTTCTCGATATTGCCGTACAAAGTGATTCATGTACAGCTTCCAATAATTCAGTCCGACGAACTTCTTTATCTTTTTTACTGAATTTTAGACCTTCTTCCAACAAAGAAATCATTTGAGGATGATAACATGTAGTGTCTGCTGGAGCAACAAACCATTCAATCACTTTTCGACCCCACTCGTTTGCAGCTATTGTCTCGATTTCAGCAAAAATTGGATCGAAAATGGATTTTTTCAAAGCTTTGGTGTCATCATGCATCGCCGCAATCGCCAAGATGAAGCAATGACCATGTTCGTGAGTAGAAATGAGTGATAGATGCTCACGAATCGTTTTTAAAATTGCCTAAATCAAACAATATAGGTACCTAATTAGGATGCCTTGGAATCAGCTAATGTTGAAAACTACTTACACGGCGATCCTTGACAATGGACTGCCAAAAGATCTGCATTGCCGCCCGAACTCCGTCTTTAGTACTGCAGAGAGCATGAATATGGGGTGAATATAGAGCAATTATTTCACCTTTATCTTCTTCTTTATTGCACTCGTTCAAAAAGTCCAATAGAACGGCATGCACCAAACTGAAAAATTAATATTACGTTAGCTAATCGGCTTCCGTTGATATGAAAAAACAAAAACAATACATATAAGATCATATGAGAATTTCAAAAATAACAAATACCTGTTGTCGATAAGCTTTTTGTTAGCAATATGCTCGAGATTGCTTTTAACGGAATTCAAAATGGCTAATTTCATATGTGGTGAATCCTTGAATGTATCACGAATACATTTGACTCCGTTGTCCTTTGACTACGAATAGAAATGAAAACAGCTGAGAATTGAGTACAATGTAATTTGAAAATTTTCTTTTAAATTCTTACTGTCTTGTAGAGATCTCCGTAAAGCTCTTGCCTCATCAACGCTTTGTGATTACTATTTGCATAAGAAATGTAGACTGAATCGATGATCGTTGTAGACTTTGGACGACTCAACATTGAAAGTATATTTCCGAACAAAGATTCAATTACTTTCTTTTTGATTTCATTTGGCCCATATTTCAACAATCGTGGCACGCAGAAATGAGCATAATCACAAACAGCTAATTTGCCGATTACCGGTATCAGACTCTGTTGGAAAATCATTTATAATTACGATTCGACAAAATATATATATATATATATAGTTACGCTATGATACCTCTGAAATTTCTTGGCAAATGTTTGCGGGAGAGTGCTTTAACAAACATTGGACCATTCTTGCTGTATCGTGAGCCATTACCAACCTTTGGTAGGTTTCACCGTTTCGAAACATTTTGTGTAACTGTTTGCATAATTCGTCTTTATTGGGCGTTGATTTACTAAAATTTATACCAAATTCATAAAAATATCCATACTCAATTGACAAATCCAGTCCCACTCACCACTTTAACTTTTCATAAATCTGTTTGGCTTCGTGGATCTTGTCAACATTACACTTTGTAACTTTTCTGGTCTTACGAAGTTCCTTTTTTCTTTTTTCAACTTATTCCAATCCTTTTTCTCAGTCGGCATTGAGCTTTCATTCTTATTTTTGGAAAAATCATTCTTTCCTGCTGATTTTTTACCTTTGAACGGGTTTCCTTTGGGTATTTTATTATCGACCTTTCCTTTCGAACTGTTCTTTTTCACAAATTTGGGCTTCTTCACTTGACTTCTTTCATTATCGGTTGGCTCTGCAGCTCGTTTCTGTGAAGCGACCATTTTTTCAATGAAATTGAATCTAAATCCAGATCGAAAATTATACTGTAGCTACACCGCAGAATAAACGCATTTGTTTGACATTAGTGACTCCACAACACGTGTTCAATACTTATCTGAAAAATATGTGTAGCGCCCTCTTTCGAACAATAGAATCTTGAATATTGTAAATATTAAGATTCATATGGATTGTTCCAAGCATAAATGAAATTTTCAGGATTTAACACCGAAATTTTCAGGATTTAACGCAAAAAATACTATTTTAATTTGGCTAGTATGAATTGTGTTTCATTCGATTGATTTAGTTTTCATCGTTAAAATAATAACAATCAATGTAAATATGTCAATACGCCGCTTTTGCTGTTCGACTTTGACAACTGCCCAGCCATGTATCGCAGTAAAATAATTTTTTGACATCTCTTCTTTGACGTGGATGTTTCATCGTCAGTTACGGTGCAATAGTGAAGTTTCTTGATTTTGCTTAATTATTGCCCTTTTAATTGATGAGATTGAACGAGAATTCCACCGGCTTACATATCAAGTTCTCCATCAACTATTTTAAAATCATTAATCTCATTAGATTGTCAAATCTAACTTCAAAATGTTTGAGATTAGTGATACGCAAAGTTAGTAAATGAAATGGCACATAAAACATTGGTCAATATTGTTTATAAAACATTTACTCTGATTTTCAGAAATCGGTGTCGGTCTAGCTGGTTTTGGAGTAGCTTTTGTATTTCTTGGTGTTCTGCTTCTTTTCGATAAAGGTTTACTTGCCATTGGGAATGTAAGCATTGGGGAGCTGTTGATTGTGATTGATTATTTCAATGAGTTTTATTTTTTCAGATATTATTTATTTGTGGCTTAGCATGTATCATTGGTCTGGAAAGGACATTCAGATTTTTCGTTCAACGAAAAAAAATCAAATCATCGCTTGCATTTTTCGGTGGTATTGTCATTGTTTTGATGGGATATCCATTGATCGGTATGGTAATTGAGTCTTATGGGTTCTTTTTGCTGTTCAGGTATTTCTCGCAGTTGAAAATCTTATCTGCCTTAATTTGGTTTAATCATAATTCTCTTTATTTCAGCGGATTTTTCCCAGTAGCTATAAATTTCTTACGAAGAGTTCCGATACTGGGACGGTTTCTCAATTTGCCAGGAATTAGCACGGTAACATTGAGAATAATGGATAATAATAGCGTTAATTTTGCACTCCCTCTGACATTTTCATTAATATGATTACAGATTGTCGACAGATTGACCGGTGATTCAGACAGAACTAGAGTATGATTACCGTAGATACGAAATTCACTAAAATTAAAATACTTTATATACATTATCTATAAGCTGTATAAGAAAAGCAGTAAATTACTGCTCAATAAAATCGATTTATTTTTATGTTTGTAAATTCTGTATTCTTGGTACTCAAGTCATTATCAAAATTATTTGAACACATCAATCAGATTTTTATTTGAGAGATTATTTTGCAGCATAGCGGATCTCAAGGCAGGTAATAGTTTTCTAATGTATGCTTTTGATGGGTGATAGGTGATAAGATTCGGTGGGATAATGAAACAAGTCTTCTATTTAACTAATCCAACCTTTTATTTGTCCATTCAATTTATGGGATAAAAATATGACATATTGAAGCCCTCGTGATCGTCACGAGAACGGAATGACTGCTAATAAGAATACAATAAGTTTCCTTGGAATATTTTTCTCAAATATGGTTTATTGGCATTTTAATAGTTGATATTCGATTGGTTACTATTTTTATTATTTTTTAAATTTAATGCATTTAAATATCCATTTACAACACTTTTTTGATTTCATCGTACAAAACAAGTACGAATGCTCCACCAGTACCACGAAGAACATTTGAGAATGCACCTTTGAAGAATGCAGATGTGCCTTCTTGCTTAGCGATTGTAGCCCAGCAGTGAATGGTGTTCTTGTAAACGATTTCGGTCGCCTTACGACCCGATTGCATCATCATACGACGACGAACTGTATCGAATGGATATGATACAATACCGGCAACAGTTGTTACAACTTGAGCGATGGCCCATGAAATGTAGATTGGTGTGTTCTTTGGATCTGGCAACATACCACGAGCAGTATCATAGAAACCGAAGTATGCAGCACGGTAAATGATGATACCTGCATTGAGAGTAAAAGGTCGATTTAATAAAGTATTCAAAATAAATGTTAGATTCTTTCATTTACCTTGAACGGATACACCAAATCCACGGTACAAACCACCCATACCATCTGATTTAAAGACTTTGCTCAAGCAGTCACCGAGACCTGAGAATTCGCGAGCACCGGTCTTACCGATATCAGCAGCCAAACGGGTACGAGCGAAATCCAATGGATAGACGAAGCACAACGAGGTGGCACCAGCAGCACCACCAGAGGCCAAGTTACCAAGGAAGTAACGTGTGAATTGAGTATTTTTATCGACACCACCCAAGAAAACTTGCTTGTATTTATCTTTGAATGCGAAGTTCAAAGCTTGGGTTGGGAAATATCTGATGACATTAGCCAAGTTTCCACGCCAGTAAGCGGATACACCTTGTTCCTTTGGAATACGAACAAAGCAGTCGACCATACCTGAATAGAGAGTTTTTTTGCATTCGTTATTTTAAGATGATCGATCAAATTGAATTTAGCAACAACTGAATCGCTTTCGACTCTGTGTACCTTTGTAACGTTGTTCAACTGGGATTTGTTTTGAAATATGTTGAACTTGCAAAAGCAATTTGACACGTTCAATTGGGGCGACAGCAGTTTTCGAAATTGCGGCTGAGATACCACCAGCGGCAAAATCCTTAATGAAAGCAACAGGATCCGAAAGGCTAGGCATGTTGACTGTTTGAAAAAAAAAGGAAAAAGAATAACGAATCATTATGTCTCAAATTAGCTCAATACATTTTATGCATTCAGTTACTAATAATGATACAAGTTTATCCGTTGGTATGTTGAACAGCATCAAATTTGACCCTGATAATTATTATTATAATATACGTATATTTAACAACTACACTCTCGTAACCATAACTATAAAAAAGATGTGCGTTTGAATTAAATGCTTCGAATCAAATGAAGAAAACAGCACAAAATAATCTTTTCACGCGAATTTGCTTTGTCCGTTCATATTCGCAGTGCAATAATTATATAACCTATGACAGCCAGAATTCATTGTATTCACGTGGTTTCGATTTCAGAGAATGATTTCATTATTTTTCTGCAATCAGTTTTACTCATTAATCCGCTAGTTGATGAAATTTCGTAAAAAATTATCATTAATCGGCAAAAGGCTACGGGATAAAAAAATCATTTTATAAACGGAGCGTTCTGCGGCGTTAATAGCTTGTGTCTGTGTGTGTACAAGAATGATTGTTATACATGGATACTGTGGCCTTTAGATAGAATTAGTATATTTAAATTTGGATGAAAAATATATGACAGATTAATCTTTATGATATTTGATTTTTGGGGCAATGAATCTCTTCACTTGTAACCTTATTCAATATTTTTCAATAACCTTATTGCAATGAAAATGATAATTGTTGTGTTGATTTCGTTACAACCATGAAATGAAAATACAGAAATTCTTTTGAACAAAATTCCTTTTCACCGGGCGCCATTTTGCCAAATTCACGTGCACGTCAATCGATACTCGACTGTAGTGCCTTCGTCGAATGAAACAAAGAAAATGTGCAAAAAGTCGAAGACCGTTTCGAAATATAAACAAAAAAAGATAATCTGTGCAAACATAATTAGATTTGAAAAATACTGCATCAAACTATTTTGAAGGTGGTTTGAATTGAAAATATCACGTTATATAACCTAACCAATGTCATTGCTCCGATATATGAACCAAATTGTTCCAATTGATTCACAGGCCTAGTAATACATGTACATCTACCGTAACCTAAAATTTATACAGGAGCCATGTGTCAGTATAAGATGGGAATACATAGACGCGAAGACCTATTTTACATGTATTATATTTAGATATATAAATTGGCATGAGATAAATTTATAGAATTTTACATTTAAAAATTATTCTCAAAGAGAAAATTGATACCATGAATTGATTTAGATCGACTTAACACCCGATAGCTCGAACTCAGCACTGGCTGAATTGTGTTATTAATTTGATTTTCAATGATTCGACGATGAAATAAGTCGAAATATTTTACGTAAGCGAATCCGTATTCACGTGTCGTGTTATAAGTTGCCTTGTCACCATCCAGAAAAATTGCTTGTTCAAATGAGTTAAAAAGTATAGGACTGTAATGGCGGCGGTAATATTTTCCTTCGAACGGATTACACTCTACTCTTACATAATCACTTCTTCTAAAAATTATTTTAAGAATAATTTTCACATTGTTTTTTTTTAAATTTTCTTTCTAATAGCACCTTTTTCATTAATTTCGCGCCATTAAAATGAATTAGAACGCAATGAATTCTTCTGCAATTTAAACGACATTTGAAAAATATGAACATTGGAATAATTTTCATGGTTCCATTGGAGTTGAGACAACTAATTTATTTAATCAATATTAAAACATTAACGTAAATGATTCATCCTCAAAAATATATCGTTAATGCGATAAATAATTAATTACCTGTTTTTGTTGATTTTTGGTTGATAAATTAACACTGGGCGTAAGCCTTTGAATACTAGACGTTGAATCGAGTAGTGTGTTCACTGAACCACCGTTGTGCGGAAAGTGAAGAGATGAACTGGTATTTTAGCTGAACGGGGCATGAAGTTTTTACTCGTTGCCTATTTTGTGTGCCTGAGTGTGTGTTTTGTATAGAATGCACGCATGTATTGGTGCCGTATACGTCACAACCTTTTATATTATTCACAGAATCGTTGAAAATCGGTTAGAATTCGGTGCTCAGTGCTCAGTGCTCCGTTGTATCTGTATACAATTCAAAGTCGATCTCGAATTGTCGGCATTCGAAATATTTCGTTTTCGAAAAGAATTGTTAGCTGCTTACGATTATGTATAGATAATTCAGATACACTGATGAATTGGTATATGTGTTTAACATTATACGCTTATTTGTACTTGTATATATTTGTCTAATAAACGGATTCGAACGTGAAACAACGCACACTTTTCCACATTAATTAAGAATTATTCGATTAACTCAAACAGCTGAACGTGAATAGTATTTGAACATCAATGAGATTCACAATTTAGTCCCCGTTCCTGATAAACATTAAACATAAGGATAATGAAAAGAAATGCTTCGAAACTATTTTTCAATACAATGTCAACAAAAATTCGCTTGACCTTAATTTCAATGTTACAAATGGCTGCTAATGCAGAAAATAGAAATATCATATGATTCAAATAGTCAAGTTCAGAATACATATTATAGTTTGAAAATTATTCGCATTCCTTATTGTTTTGTATTTTCTATCAATCCAAATATTTTACTTGCAAACATATGGTTGCTGAAGTGTTATCATTTATACAACGGACGACCTAAATGAGATTCAAATGAAATGTCCCACAAAAAAAGTATCATTCGATTTCAAAGTGAATTCTAATTTTGATTCAGGACATTGGCAAATCATTCGAACAGGCGTCACAATATATCAAGTGGTTGTGAATGCATTTATTTTCGTCATTGGTTAACTATTGTCATTGCCACTGTGATAATACATAGCCGAGGAAAAGTGCAAAATGCACAAGTATATCGGATATAAATATCTTCGAAACGCGTATCACTCAGGGACGTAGCCAGAGGGGTGCAAGGAGAGGCGGCGCCACTCCCAACCAGCCTCTCGCCACCCCGAAAATTCCCAATTTTTTTTTGCCAAAATACATAGAAAATTGATTTATGAAATTACCACCATTACATATGTCTGGCATTGGTCAAAATCGATGCGTATGATTCCAATTATTTATTTTCTTCTCTTTTTCTTTCTCTATAATTTACCAACGAACGGCTGTGTGGAGGGCATAAATTGTATTGTATTGTAACATAAAAATGTCCACAGAACAACAGTTGAGTGAACGCTTAAAAAATGCGCGGATAAAATATTTGCAAATGTGATGAAATTCATATTTTCTCTCCGTATTCGTAAGGCTTGATACAATACATACAAATGTCCACAGAACAACGATCGAGTGAACGAATAAAAAGTGTACCTTCGGAACATCAACAACAATAAACGAAGCGTCATTTCCGACTTTGAGCCGCATCGACGTAAAATTTCGTTCTAGTTCTGGAAATGAACGTCTCCGCAATTTAACTTTCCTTGCATTTGAAAAAAAAAATGCTCGAAACAATTAGCGATGATGATATAATGCGCCAGTTTGTCAATCAAGCACCAAGCGAACGGCGCATCCAACTTTTTTGAATGGTCCTTTATTAATGTTCTCTTTTTCGTTTAATAGATACTTCTCTTATATTATGAATAAAGTCAATTTTACACTAAATAGAAATGGTTTTTGCTATTCGCCACCCTCAACGAAATTAGTACGACCTTTTTGGGATGATTTCGCCCTCTAGAAATGTTTTGAAATCTGCACCTTGGCCGCCTCCCCAAAAAAAAAAATCCTGGCTACGTCCCTGGTATCACTGCGTAACATTGACTAGTTATGAGAGAAGGCTGGCAAAAATCCAACAAAGCTCATGACTTTCGAACTGATTTTTGCCAGGATCAAAGTGTAATTTCATACGCAATGTAAAAAAAAATTAATAAAAAAATATACTCACAATCAGCTTCTTATAATTTATAAGTCATGTTCGAATTTCCCATACCTACTATTTGGCCGAAAAAAATTGTACTTGGGCTATGGTGTCTTCATCTGAACGTACCCCTATGTCATATAAGAAAAAACTTGAGCAAAGTTTTATTTTCTTTTAGTAAATAGAACATAAAGGAGAGAAAAAAAGACAAAAGAGAACAATATGCGCTTCAAAAAAGCAAAACAAAATTCAAAGCTCTGAAGATGACGATTGATTTCGAGGATTTTTTTTATCGAGTAGTCGAAAATTGTATCTGTGACCAAAACAAATGTTTTCATTGATTTAAATTAATTTCTCGAAAAGTGTTTATGTGTGAAGTGATTTCATTGTTCCCTCATACCGTTTTAACTCGAGCCGTGGGATTATTAATGAATGCAAAGTATAATAATAGTTTTCTCCATTACTGGAATTTCCAATTAAAAAGAAATTGTTTTTTGTGCCAAAAACGAAAAAATCGACAACAACTAGTGAAAGAATAGCAAAGAGAGCTTTAAAAATTGATTAAAAACTTCAGGCGATTCGAGTAAGAATTTTTTATGGATTAATGTAAGAACTATGATTACAGTCAACTTCCGGTCTTGCGATTCGTCTTTTTATTGATTTTGAAAAGAATGTTGTTTTCCACATAGATATTTTCATTATGAATCTAGTTTCGATGTGTCTGAGAACTGTGTGTTAGATATTTTCCACAGTCCAATTGTATATTTTAGTGAAAAGTTATTTTCCATTCATTTCGGCACGCTCCACTTTCAAGTTCGATAAAATTGATTTTTGACCGTGTCTTTAGTTATGGAATGCATTTCATAGCTTCAAAATATATCAAAGTACGTAGAACCCTAGTGCATAGCTTGGTTGCTCAGCATTTTAACCACTTCTATGTAATATTCGTAATCATTCTTCTTTTTGTGTTTCGAGTGAAATAAAACAAATCCAGACAATATCGCACTCTTGTTGTGTGGATAATATGGACCTGAACGTATATATGTCTATTTACGTGCGAGAGTTATTCGTAAATTGCGGCGCTACAATTTCAGAATCGATACTGATTTATGCGTGAAGAATTTATTCTGTTTGAACGACGGATTGTTTCACTCATTTGAATTATTCACTTTAAATTCAAATTTTGTGTCAGCAATTTGAGAGACAGAAGCTGAAATTGCAAAAAGATTTTCATTTTAGAGTTTTCTTAAGTGTTTCTGTATAAGGAAAATATGGTTTTCATTTTGAAGTCTAGCGGCGGAAAAATTGGTTAAAACAGCGAAATATTCGATTTACAGTTTTTTGAAAAATAAATTATAATAATTATAATTTCTTGTTGTTTTTCTTCTTTTTAATCAAATTTTTGCATCAAAAGTTCCAATTGTTTATACAATAGTCCAGAATAAGAACAATTATTTTAACTTCAAAGCAAATGAGAAAAAACAAACAACCTTACTCGGTATAGTCAAACACAAATCGAGATGAATTTTAGTAGAAAAATTGTACTGGTTATAATTTTCGGTGACTATATATATTCGATGATCTTCGTTCATTGTAATAGTCCAGAATAAGTATTCTGTATTCTGTATCTTTTTATCAAAATAAGAGAAGAAAAATGAGATTACGGCTGCCAAAATTAATCAAGAGAGCATTAAGCTCATCGTGGTGAACATTTTCTATTTTTTCGATCGATCAATTAAAATTTGGCAGCAAACCTATTGAGAATAATTTGGAAATGAAGAACATTTAAGTTGTTGCAGGTGGCAAATTGAAGCTGCACATGGAACAACTAAGATCAGATATTGAGTAAAGAGGACTAATATAGAGGAATTAATACATTGTAATAATTCAATTAGAAATAAAGATTTGTGAGATGTGGTACATGTTGGCAAAAGTCTTACACGCCAATTTGAGCCGGTGTTTATTTCAATTCAACATGAATCAATGAATCGGATGAATGGATCAGAATTCAAAAGGCTGTGCAAAATTAATCAGACAAATCCACATAGTGCATACAATATAATCTATATATACCTGTAACCGAAATGATATATCAATATTTGTGTTGAAATCTAACTTTAAAAGTTCTTAATTCGTTTGCTATTATCAATGTGATTATCATATGAGGGAATAGCGTGATTCGGAATACCCTTTTCATTTGATTAACCATAGTGTATTATACGTATATTTACAGAAAAGCGGAAAAGATTGATCAACATCAATATATCCATATAAAATAGCATCAACTTAAACCATGTTAAGTATTTATGGCGGAAATCTAAAGTGAAGTTGGAAATCATGTCTGATTCAAAGGTGAAGTCGTTCCATTTGAAACAGCCAGAGTAAGTAGTTCATCGAAATGCGATATATTCATTTTAGCTCATTGAAATGATTGTTTCAAAATAGCGGCGATGAAGTTGAAAAATCAATCGAATTCCTAGATAAGGTTTTGTCAGAGTTCGAAGATCCCGATTCCTTGCCACACATAGAAAAAGAACCACAAGAACCAGAAACTCCTACACAGGGAAATCAATCAGAAGATGATGGTTACATGAGCATGAATGGAAAAAGGTAAGTTTTTTTCACAAAGAGCAATCTGAAATTATTCGAATATTTTTCCAATTTGTAGGGAATTGAAATTGACTGATGACATTACCGATAACCAATCCAGAAGTAAAAAACCGTTAAGTGACGCAAAGATACGATGTGAGCTCCCAAATATTAACGACAGCTTAGAGACCGTCCCATCTTTAACCACATTGGTATCAATATTCGATTTTCTTAAATTATTGCCTCGTCCATTTTGAAAACAAATTTTTTTCATATTTTAAAGCCTAAAGCACGTCCACTTAATGTAAATCCATCCAAATACGCAAGTCTTCCATGCTCTACACAATCAAAGAATATAACTGTTGATGCGGATCCATTAGCGCCCGGCCGAAACAGACTTGGAATCGATATTAGTGCCGTACATGATGCTGTTATCCGCGGAATCACGCGAATACCAGGTGAAACATCTTACATCGATTCTTCAAGTAGAATCAGATAAAAGGAATAATTGTTGATCGATTGCACATTTTTTTAGAAACTATTATTAATGAGCACCCAGTTACTATTTATCCTGGTCGCTCCTCACCCACCAAAAATAAAAGTTCGACCAATCGTAATTCATCGGTTTCATCATACAACATGAAAGGCGAACTGCTTCATTTAGATGATAATGTGTCATCCGAAAGTGAAGTCAATGACGATGATATTGATGAAAAGTGCGAACTTTCGGGTAGCGCAAAAAACGAGACGACATCACTAGAATGTCCATATATTGACGGGCCAATGCAACAATCCATCAGAATTTCGAATATCATCAAATGTCAAGATAAAGCACCTGCGGAAGATGAATTTTCTGACGATTCTCTTGAAAATGATGAAAGTAGTGATACGGAAGCAGAAAAGCTGTACCCACTCCCGTTGGAAAAGAATATTGCGATAGTACCCAAAAAATGTACACCAGGCATCGCATGGGAAATAAAATTATACGAGAAAGATGAATTAAATGTTCCATTAATAGTGAGTTTGCGAACATAGCAGAATTCCCAATTCGTCACAATTTTTCTTATTTTGCTTTGTATAATAGTCAAACAACCTGATACTCATCGGTTCGAATCTAAACGATTGTGAAAATAGTGTGACATCGACGCCGTGCAATAGTATTTTGAGTACAGAACAATCATTTTCATCGGATTGGCCAGATCCACCAGAAATTCCAATTTGTAGTACTGAAGATGAAGCCGGATCCATTATAACCGACTCGGGTAAGTCAATGCACACAGTACACAGTGATGAAATTTATTTTCTCCATTCCGTTTATAATTACAGAAGATGTTCTACCTATTCAAACAACAATTATCCCAAAAACAAATGGAACCTTTATCATAAAAAAAAGACGTGAACGCAAACCGGTATTTGATTTGCCGGAATTGGTTAATCCGACAGTTGAAGTGGAATTTGACCATGAGGCTGATGAAGTCAAAGAAAGTCAAGAAGTTTTGAATATTGAAGAGACCTACGAAATTTTACAAAAATCAATGATGCAGCCACAAATGAACGTTCCAAAATATCGACATAGCATTGACTTGGCCAAGCATACTCCTATGTATGTTCAATGATTTTGTGATTTTCGTTTTTGTTTAATTTCAATTATTTTCTTTGATTCCTAGGCATACCGAATATAATTCATTTTGGTCGAAATCAGAAGATATTCAAATCAGACATGCCGCTAGCCTAACGCCATCCAAACAGGAGTACTTCACTAACAAAGATTGTAATTCGAACAAATCTATACTTAATGATGATTTGAATATTCCGTTAATGCGTGTCGCCTCGTTACCAATAATTACTCAACCCCCAGTTTCGAATTCTTGTGAGTCATTTGCATTTAAGCGATTGTGCGCAAATTCCTAATTCTACTGCTCATAAATTATAGCTGAAGTTGCGACTACGCCACGGCGTGACCTAGCACCGCCTATTGAGGAAGATGAAGAGCCAGAAAGTGAGGCTGCTCCACTTCGTCAGATTGAAAATAATATTAGTGCTCTTTTACGTGGCGATATTCCAATTGCACGCGTAACGGGTAAATGGGTTTATTCGATTTATATTTCCATTTTATGTTTTTAAATTCGATCAGTTTCAAATTCGATCAGTTAAACAAATTGGTATCCTCCGTAGATATTCAACCTCCCAGAAGACCCATGGGCTTTCGGTCAGGTGTTCATAAGTCGGAAAGTGCGAAAGAAATGTTACTGTCACAACACATGTTCGGACCACTTCCATCGCCTCCATCATCAAGTGCTGATGTAAGATTTTTTGAATACGCATAATATATGATCAGGATTTGAATGTAATTTTCCCATAAGGAAATCGATGGATTACCTCCGTTACCACCTTTGCCAAGTGAAAATAATGCAGACGTATACTGGGCTGATGGCACCGGCCATCGATCCACATCAATCGGTAAAAATATATACGAGAATCGATATCGTGATTCCATTGATGTCCCTCCAGTACCACCTCATCGTTATCCATTATGTGAAAATACGCTCAAAACAATGTAAGTTTTGGGAATGTCATTCGAAATGAAATAGTTTACACGATAAAAACGGATATGCAATTTGTTTTAGGTCAATGGATCCAAAATATTATAAAAGCACATCACCACATACGCCAGGCTCAACACGTTCACATGATCGAATGCCTTTATCGAGCTCTCGTAAGCGTATGCCTGGATCTTATATAAAACATACGACTCCAAGTCCACATGAAGAAAGACGACTTCAAACATCATGCAGTCTTCCTGAAACCCCCATATTTGCAAGAGGGTATCATCAAAATAAAAATTTATTTAATAATTATTCTTAAATTTCTCAATCAAATTAAATGCTGTTTCAGGTGTGATGTCCCTCGAACTCCACATAGACGTGCACAAGAATTGCCTACTTGTGGTGGAAGTCGCACTGCACCTCGACCAATGAATAGTCTGAACTCATCGATAGTTGGAATAGGTAGCAGATATTTCTAATCAAATTGTGAATCATTGTCAATTTGGAATTTATGTACTCTTTTATGGCAGCCGGTAGTACACTGAATGGAAGGCAACCACAAAGAAGCATTAATCATGCTCTATTGAGCAGTGAAATGTTGCGAATAGCTGGCGGTCCAGGGCGTGGATGGTACCCAAAACAACGACAAAGTCGCCCAGTGTCGAATGAGAACTTGGATCGAATTCAAGGAGGTGGTCGCGCATGGGATACCAACTCGGCTAACCGTAAGCCCTTAACCTTGCCACCGAATCTTTCACCTAATTTCTTCAAAAGATCCCCAACGGATGCGCTTCGACGTGTTACCAGTTTATTGATAAGAAAAGGAAACAGCACCAAAGAGGCTGAAAAGAAAGAAAGAGTGAATAATTCATCAGCACACCGACCACTTGATTCAGGTATGCAAAATATACATCGCACAAGAAAACTTTCACGCTAAAAATGATTTGCATTGATCGTTTGCTGGCTTTTTCAGGGACATTGGAACATCGAAATACAACACAAAAGAAGAGAGGATTCTTTAAAAGCCTTTGGAAAAAGACCAAACATTACTCCATTGAACAATGAACCTATTCACGGGTCGACCACGAAGGCCTAAGCTAATCATAGCCATAAATTTTTATTTGATGTTCATCCTCCTGCTCCTAATCAAAACAAGTGTTGTCATCAAATTCAATTAACCAAATGTTATCGCACTATTCAAAGGAATGTTTACAATTCCATGCTGTGGGCTGAAAAAAATGTTCGCTTGAATTCAATACGAATTTAAAAAAAAAAAACCAATGACTGCATTTAGAAATTTTTAGAATTTTTCGATTGAACTTATACCAGCACATGCCGATCATTTTGTACACGAGCCGATAAGATAGTAGCAAAAAAATGTGTCACTAAGTTTTTTTTGGACTTAAATCAGTTGAGACCAACAGTATTAGAAGAGTGACATCACCGATTCATTTACATAAGTATTTAACAAGTATTTAACAAGTATTTTCCAATTTCAAAACCTTTCACTGATCTTATTGAACTTTTTAAACCTCCTTTTTGGGGAATCGTTCTAACTTTTTTGTTTTTAGCTCATTTCGATTTTTTGTTGTTGCTGTTAGTTTTATTTTGATCATTTTGTTTTCGTTGATGAAGATTGGCATTATGTTTTAAAACAGTAGTTAAACTGCGATTCGTCTAACGTCCAATTAAATTTGACTAATTAAATCGGATTAATAATAGTAAAGGACTTAAAATCAGCTGTATTTATATCAATAATAGCCAGAAATAGGAAAATGGCAGCAATTCAACAATTTTCTTGTTTATTAAGATATTTGTGTCCTTCATCAGATAGCGGTTTTATGTAGGATAATATGGCATTTGATGCGCTATTATTCAACATGACAGCGAAATCATGATAATCGATGGTTTTTAAGAAAAAAAAAAAAAATAATAATAATAATCAACATTTTAGAAAAAAAAGTAATCATTTTTACAACATGGTAATGAGTTCATTTTCAGCCAAAATAATCATTTTAAAATAAACTCAAATGATTTTAAATGAGTGACAGTTTTGGTTTGAGGTCGCGTTCAAATTGTCGGCGTAAGTATACAATATAACATAAACATTGAACTTGACAGCTTGTCTTTGATTTAAATGAATCGTCCTAAAGAGGTTATGAACTTCATTCTGATCCGAACTCGCAAACAGTACTTCTAAATATGTTTCAGTGTATCTTCAGATCTACGCAATGTTTAAACAATCGGATTCTTATTACCAGAAATTTGGGAACGTCTATCAATGTATCCAAAGACGTTAGAAGTATATAATTCATTTCATGTATTCGGTACATATTTAAGTATACTTCCACTCTCGTCAATATTTTAGGAATTAATCAAGTGAAGTTGATAGGCCGTTTAAAAGGAGAATTATCGAGGGATTCATTCGAAATGTTAACAAAACATAAGAGAGATGGTGATCAAATCAGGTAAATAAAAAAAATTTCATCGAATCCGTTAGGGTGATAAATGTTATATACGGATTTTTCGAAATTTGTTGGACAAACTTCGGAAGTGTGTTCCTGGGGTCCAACAAGTGGGAACAAAAAATAGTCCATAAATTGTTTCCCGTGTAGAGTAATTATTTCGAGAAATCACAAGTCAAAGTTTTTTTGGACTTCTACTTTTTATGCTGGAAGCCATAAACAAATTTAAGATAGTGAAGGCATTTTTCATCGTAGAAAGGTCACAGCTTTTTGCTCCAATGATTTTTTATGAAACATTGAAAATTTCTTCAAATTAATCGTTATGGGCGGATGAGAAATAGGCTCAATGTGGTAAATGAAAATTGGTAAACTCACATAAAATTTTTCTGAATTTTCGAAAAAAAAATTTAAGAAAAACTAAAGTTCTTGTAAGAAGGTGCGACTTTTGGCCACAAAATTGAGTAAAACATATTTTTCAGATTGACTCTTTCTTCCAGTTCAATTATTATCAAACTATGAATAATATAATGACTTTCAATTGCGCTATATCCGACCTTTGTACGACTAAAAATACGTTTACAATCTTAAATTCTTTGATGGCTTTCAGCACAAAAAATAGGGGTCCAAAAAAACTTTGATTTGCAATTTCTCGAAATAATTGTTTTAAACAGAAAAAAAATTATCGATTATTTGTTTATTAATATGAACCTCAAGAACACGCTAGCCAAGTTTGTCTAACGGATTTTGAAACACTCTGTATTTACTAGCTGCATTCACCGCATCAAAATGGAGAATACATCAGAAAGGCCCACGAATAATGAATTGATTTATATAAATGGTGAATTATTCCACGAAAACAAATCGAAAGTAGATGGAATACATGTAACGCAAACTCACGTCTTAACAAATACTGTTATAATTCTTTCCAACAAATTGGATATGCTAGATAAAGGTACGATAGAAATGGTACAGAAAATAATCGATTTCGAAATATAACATTTTATTTTATTAAAGAATGTGTTAATGAAGTAAAACTGCTCGGTATTATTGGAAATGAAATTCAGGATGGAAACTGTACAGCATTTTCAGTTGTAACTCAAAACAATAGCACCAGGTAAAAAGAAGAGCGAATAAAAGAAATTATTACGAGAATACGAAATACAATGAACTAATTTTAATACTTTGTGCCATGTAGATGGGGTTCGACGTTCAGCAGTGATTGGCATAGTGTACGTGCTTTTGATGAAAATCTCCGCGATTATATAAAAAATAATCTAAAAATTTCTGACTGGGTACTAATCAATGGTAGATTGTCATACCGCAAAGTAAATCTGAATGATAAAATAAGCTTCTTCCGTAGTTATATTGAAGTTAAAAATATTCAGAAACTAGCCAGGCGTACTGATTTGAAACAACTGTACGATAAAAGAATGTAAAACGCCTTCCGATACATAATTGAATAAACTGATGATTATGCATCGTTTACAACTTCTGTGGAATTTTATTTTCCCTTATACAGGTGTAACAGAACCCAGTGCAAAAATTTCTGCCACGTATTCCTCGAGCCCACAAAACAAAACAAAAAATGGATGAGTTTTTACGATCAATTCAAATAAATTCTCAATTTTCATAAGAAATCATTTTACCAATCATTTCAATGAGTGATCCGGTTATTTTTAATGCCGAACACTTTTTTCTTTCATTGAACTAATTGGTAAAACAATTTTTTCATGAATTTTTATTTTATTTTCAGTTCAATTCATAATATTAACAATTCGGCAATAATGCAATAATTAATGTTTAGAAATCATACAGTTGTTGCAATCGACGGATGACATAATACATAAACGTCAAATATCACAGTAAACCAATAGTTAAAAAAAGAAAGTCGAATGAGCGTTATTGAGCGCGTGTGGGATTGTGATGATTTCACTATTCGATTCAGTTGAACTAGTGCTTGCACAACGAACGAACGTTTCATTTGGACGTTGAATAGTTTGCTTGAAACCTAAAAATGGATAGATGGATTGGAAAGACCGCTGTTGTAACAGGTGCATCTAGTGGAATTGGTGCTGCCATTGTTGTCGATTTGCTGAAATCTGGAGTCAACGTTGTAGGACTGGCACGAAGGAAGGAAAAGGTTGAAGCGATCCGACAAAACATGCCAGGGTCCGTTTCAGCCAAATTATATCCGATTAAATGTGATTTAACGCAAGAATCGGAAATAAAAGCCGCTTTTGATTGGATTGAAAAAAGCTTGGGTGGTATTGATATTCTAATCAACAATGCTGGAATCATAAGAACAATGAATCTATTGGACTCTGACAATACTCAAGATTTGCGAGACACAATTGATACGAATATTTTGGCAGTCGTTCTATGTACAAGAGAGGCATTTTGGTCGATGAAAAAACGCAATGTAAACGGACATATAATACATATAAATAGCCACGCCGGGCACAAGATTCCTTTTTTCGTTGGTCTTTATCCTTCGTTCAATATTTATCCGTCGACCAAATATGCTGTAACGGCAATGACAGAAGTCATGAGACAAGAATTACAAGTTTTCGACACGAAAATTAAAGTCACCGTGAGTATTTTGTAGTTTTTTCTTCAACAAAATCCATGATCTCATTTGTGACTTAGAATAGATTGAATAAGTTTGGGTAATTGGAACGCCTACATATCTGACGATGTTGAGTCATCATCGATGATATTAAATAGAATACATGGATGTCTACATTTTATGTATAGAAATATTGATTGTATCTTAATCACCAACAGAGCATCAGCCCTGGGGCGGTGAAAACAGAAATTTTCAAACCAGAGTTGTTGGAAATGTTGACAGACATTCCATTTTTAGAACCTGAAGATGTATCGCAGGCTGTCATGTATGCTCTATCAACTCGTCCTCATGTACAGGTAAGTACCATTGAACGACGGATAAGTATACAAAATTAATGCGATTCTATCGAATTCGATATTAATTCTATTCAATTTTATTCATTTTCTTTAATGAAAGGTTCATGAGCTAATTTTAAAGCCGGTTGGAGAGAGGGCCTAACTATCCGTCTGAACTTTGTAATTAAATTAAATAAGCGGCATAGATTGAAAATAAAATAAAGATTTTGAAAGTATATATGTATTATTGTTCGGTCTTGAAAAATTTCTTAATGGTTATTATCACAACTTAACAAATGTAATATCATTTGTTCGGCCGAGATCGGTTTCGATGATTGACAACGCTTGCAACGAAAACTTTTTGCATGTTTTTGAGCATGTTGTACATAATTTTTTTGATTGAAAAAAGCAACCTTGCAATGTCTGCATTTGAAAGCGTGAACCTGATTATTTTTCAAAATTATCACCGGCGGATCGACGATACAGATGTATGGTCTAGATGCGTTCACTTTGCAAGGAAACGATTTGAGCCCAGCACGATGACAGTCATATGCGCCTCGAAACTTGAATGGTTCGAAACAACTATCACAGACAAACGAGTATCTGTGTTCCGAAAACATATGCTCCTTGAGTTCATCGAATTTTTCACATGATTTCAGACAGAAGTTGCATCTAAGATCAACTTCATGTTTCATTATAATGAGAGGTTCATTTGTTGTTGCAGTTTTCTTTTTAGCCGTCTGGCTTACATTAACAATGCGGCACTGTTTAAAATTAGCTGGCATTTGTGTTAGCTTTTTTTGAATATTCTTTTGCGTCTGGTAAATCATTTGTTCACTTTTTGCTCGATCGATCAACAAGCTTTCGACGAAGTCATCATTAACACTTCCGAATACTTGACCGATTTTTAGAGATGAATCGTTTGATGAATTTAATTCTGTTCCAGTCGCATTCAACGAGTAGACGGTTTCATTTTTCCCCTCAACTACTAACAGCTCAAAGGTGTTGTTCATGTTGTCATCTGAATGAGAGATTACATGATTCCATAGTTTGATTGACTGGTTTGCGACCCCATTGCTCCTGGATATATTGGTCTGTTCCATCGGGGCAGCTAGCGAAATGGATTTGCCTGTGGAAACCGAACTTTTCGTAGAATGGGGACAAATAAACTGGCTCGTTGAGTGAGCTCCATTGTCACGATTTACAATTTGGAAAGCTGGTGAAATGGAATTTTGCGTAGAAATCGAGCTTTCATTCGGCTTGGCACGCTTGTCGCAAACGGCTTTAATGTCGCGGTTACTTTCATTATTCAGTCCATCTTCCGAAGAGTCTCGTATCGGTTTTTTTCGATTCTCAATTCGTTTTTCATCTGTCCAGAGTAGAAAACAATCACTTTTACCAATATTCTCGAAACAACCATCTCTTTTGACTTACTTTGAGCGCATAGTTTATCTATCAATCGTTTCAATTGTGGCGTGTCCGAACCTGTGAAGTTTTTCAAAATTTCTATGATCTTTCCTGATTCTGAACAATTTGTAGATAGCTTCGGGATAATTTTCGATTCACCATCATCAATTTCAAAAATATGGAATACTTCGAATGAGTCAACATTGCCCGAATCAGTTTTCAGCTTTGGACGTTTGTGCACATAAACCTCGGCTAGAAGCAAACGTTTTGTTCTTGCATCGATTATTATTTGATTATTATCAATTGTTTCTGCCAATACTCGATTCTCAACCAATTCCATATTTTTTTTGATTTTTTCGCTTTGAAATAGTCTCCTGGTTGAGCAGTCAAGCGTCACTAATATAAATAATAAGTGTCAATCAAACGAAATAAATAAAATATATTTTATTGCTAGCGGCACCTAGAGCTTGACAAATGAAATCAATCGCAATATGGCACCACTTCTGTCAATGCATTTTTGCGCACATTGCACATGAGTAGGATAGAGTAGAGAATGGGAATGAGAACTTATAAATGTTTTCAAAAAAATATTCTTTTCTCAAATGGTCTTAATTTATCATTTGATCGGAATATTTGATGAAAATAAGACAAATGTATGTCTTACGCGTTAAGTGATCGCACCGCCAAATACATTCCTTGATTTATTGGATTAATAGGCCATCCATCGGGAATATTTTAGAGACTAGGGGTAGGGAAAACTTGAAATAGTAATGGAAGTGAATTCGTTTCAATCAACACCCCGAATCAATAATGATAGAAAATAAATTTTTTTAAGGATTAAGGCCACTTCACAGCTGACAAAATTTTGTCAAAATGAGTTCACACCTGACAATTTTTTTTTGTCAAAATGAGTTCACACCTGACAAAATTTCTGAAATTGGCAAAAAAATTTGTCATTGACAAAATTTGG
>GL501432.1:495671-505974 GCA_000149185.1 Mayetiola destructor
GCATAAATGTCATAATTTTTTTGATGAAAATTGTGCAGCATGAATATTTATCAAAATACTGCGAAAAATATGATAATGTCGAGATTATTCATTGGGGTGGGACAAATTTTTCGGCGATGTTTCACCTACACAGAGAAAATGACAGCTCTAAATGTTACAGCATTTGTATGTAAATCTGATTCACAATTTTTGGTGGTAAACTTTACTACGAGTATACAGACGTACGCATTATAATATACACGTAAGAGCGCAATACTAATGCATAAACGCTTGCGAATGAATATATTTTGGTGGTAAAATTTACCGCCAAATATTGTGAATCACAGATTTACATACAAATACTGTAACATTTAGAGCTGTCATTTTCTCTGTGTACCCTGGCGGTATACCAGGCCATATATATATATATATAGAATATATTCTATGGGTCATTCCAAGCATTTTTCCCCAAAAAACTATAGCTCTATCTTGAAATCGGAGCCTCCGGATTTTTTCAAAAAAGGGTTTTTTTGAAGATATTCAAGAACAGGTTTACTAAAGGCATTCAAAATAAATGCATCAAATGTGTATTTGGGGATTTTTCGGGCTGAGGAATCCATTTATGACATTTATTTTTGTTTATGAGTGACATCAGAGGGCGCTATGCTACTATTTTTGCATTATCCACTTTTTTTGTTCCATAAAATTTGACCCACCCTACTATTCATTTTAAATTCTTCCAGAACAGAGCTTTTTAAGGAAAAAAATTTTTTGGTACGAAATAAAAACTATTTCAATTAATTAATTAATGCAATTAATTAATTTAACAATTGTTGTTAAACCAAACGAATTGTGACACTTATTTTATGGTAAACTAGCCGGCCTCCGCTACGCTCCGGCACGCTTGCTTCGCTCACTCGTCTAGATATTTCCTTCATTGATAAAATCCTTAAATGTATTGATAATCCATTTCTCATTAGAATCCCTTCAAATACAAATAAATCGAGAATCGAATGGTTGAGGCGAATGAAATCCGACAACAGAAGGATTTTTGCATCATATTGGTGTGTTAGTATGTTAAGTATTGCGCAGATATACAAATGTATACCGGGTGTTTCATATAAGTGGGCCGCTACCAAGGAGTGTGACTATCGATTCCATATTTATGGTGTATTTAGTGGAGGCCTAACTGAGAATTTCTATGGAGCTAGAATTTTGAAATTCACTCTAGAGGGGGGAGTGGGGGTATTTTTCCCCCAAAGGTGTTTAATAAACACTGTTTATTTTTTCAAATTCATATAAAAAACTTAAGATTAATGATAAATATCTGAGTTTCTGATGATTGCATTGCACTCTACAAGCCTCCCTCTACAAGATAGAATGATCGGTAAGTTGACCGGGAATGGGGGGGGGGGGGGGGGGGTAAGGGGGAGGCAGTCATGAACAATAATCTTTTTCAAATTGATTTTGTTCGAATTTTTCCCACTAGCACCAATCCTTTTTTGCTTTAACTGTGCTCTATGAACCTTCCTCCATACGATAAACCAGTTTGCAGAACAATCGAAACTGATTTGAGTCGGCCAGGGCTCAAAAACTGGACGGCGGACCGGAATTTTCGGCCAATTTTCTACATATGGTGGACTTTCTCGCAAATAAGCCTGATGACATATAGTTTTATCGTCTTTAAAGTGTAACTAGCATCTCCTTCTACAAGTTAGGGTAGTTGTCAGAAAGTTTGAATCAAATTTACGCAGGCCAAGATCAACATTTTTGCCGCCAAATCTGTTTTTTGCATTTATTGAATTATTTAATTTGTTGATTGTTTTAAATCGTATTCGATTGTTTTGCAAACCACTCTATCATGTGAGAGACCCAATTTACACATTGAATGTACAAAAACCACCATCAATTTGTGGTAATGTTGTTTGCCAATGTCCATAGAGCTCAAAGCGTTCATAAAAGATGCCCTCATCATAAAAAAATAGTTCAACAGATGGGCAAACCATAATCTGGACAATAAGATGTCTCAAAGTTGAAAAATGTTGATCAAATTGATATTTTTTTGGTCTGATTGCTTCAGATAAAGTGAAGTTACTATTGGCTGACTAAACCGATTTTGTTCATATATAGCGCGTTTGGAAGGTATTGTCAATACCTTTCCAAAGCATGTCTCACTTATTATTTATCTTCAATAGTTTTTAAGCTATGACACGAAATTTGGGACAAATAAGGCAATGTACCCCATAAAACTAATTTGTGCCATAACTATCTAACCTATGTGTACGGGCCGCTACGATTTGGGATTTTTGCATTATTTTTGATGCCCAACACGATGACAATAACGATTTTGAAAAAAAACATTCCTAGTCGGGGACCTTTCCTGGTCAGTAAAAAAAATTAACGTTAAACGCACTCATTTCGAATAGTCAAAGTCGAAATATCGGACACGACTACAGAACATTCGACTACGTTAATGTTCGACTGTGTACTGGTCGCCAAATTCATTTCATATCGACTGTTGTACGATCGAAAATTAACTTAGTCGACTGTTCTGAAGTCGTGTCCGATATTTTGACTTTGACAAGTGGAAATGAGTTTGTTAAAAGCAATTTTTTTCACTCTTTTTTGAGTACTGGGTTGAAGGAAATCATTTAAAAATGAACGATTCCAGTCATTAAAGAAAGCAAACCTCCAAATCTATGGACAAGAAAAATTTGAAAAAGAAATATTTATCGAAATTGTCAATTTTGTAAATCATTTGCAAATACATTCAAGTAACTACATGCATTACATCTTTAACATCACTTTGATTCGAGTAAATATTCCATATTCAAAATGTATCATTATAAATTAACGTGAATTTATTTTGAAATCTCGCAAATTATAAAATGTCAGAATACCCCCTTATGAATTGTGAAAATTACCCTCTCCTTTAAATCCAAACCTTGCACATCTATGACTAAGACTATTGACATGTGCTAATAGTATGCACGTTTATTGAAAAAATTCAATGAACTATTGACAAACTTCAATAGAATTTTTTGACATTATTAGTATTTCTAGTAGCCACTGCTAATAGCTCGGAGTTTGATTAACATATTTCAATGAAATAATTCTTTCATTTTTTAGAGTGCGAAAACAACGACAACACCCAGAACCAATACATGTTCCACCACTGTGTATGGCGGAAGAGTAAAAATCCATAGGGGTTAGATCACAGCTTCTGGGAGTCGACATGAAAACGATCCTGTTCATTTTCGAGATTTTATAGAAAAAAATCAATGGATGGTCGGTGTTTGTAGATGTCCAACGGCTTCAGTTCTTGAGTGATAACCATTTTATAAGGATGTAGCCATAAATCTTTTCGAAAAACTCGCAAGATAGTCGTTTCAAATAGACCTAAATGATGAGTGCCTCTAGAAATGGACAATTCTGGATCTTAATCGACAATAGCCTTAACGGCTGTAATATTCATATCAATGTGACTTGTTCTTATCTAATTGGAACGCAAACGTTATGAAAGGAAATATTGTATTACGCTCAAAATTTTCCACGGTTCGATGAATAGTGAGCGAACTTGAACGTTTATGTCGACCATAACTTTGAAAAAGTGCACGATGAGTTGCGATAAAGAACGACCATTTTATAAAACTATTATATTATTTCCAATCGTTGTTGCGGCGTATAGTTTTCCATAATGAAATTGCAAACATTACTGAACACGTGTTCAGTACATTCGACTTTTATGACATTTCAAATATGGTGTCAGCATACATTTAAAAATACATAATCCCTATTGAAAGACCCTGTAAAAACACTATACACATCAATGGACCTGTGTATAGTGTAAACTTTGTTTGTAAAATCTTCGGGAATTTTGCTTTGATTTTTTATTGTTGCTGTTGAAGTTAAGACAGAAAAATTAGATTGTGCACATCTACAATACAGGATATTTCAATACATATTTTTTTTCCAGAGCGCCTGCTTACTAATGCACAATTTCTGTTATCAGTAGATTTGACTTTTTGGGGAAAGAATCAAGATCAGAATCAAATATTATGATGCAGAACTGCTTATGATTTCAAGAGCATCAAAGAGTTTCTTGAATAAGACTCTTTTTCTCTTCTTTTGCTCAATTTTAAGACGCGGGACCTATTTTTGTTCTTGATGATTACAGGATTGTTTACAGGATTGTTTATTAAAAGTTGTCTTATTGACAAAGATAGTAATTGATTGTCGTTCCACTAGACTTACTAGTACCAATATAAAAAAAATCATCTTCGATTGTATTGTTTGCACACGTCTCAAAACAAATAGATTTAAATATCTTCGCAAAAAAGCATCTGTGGAATGGGAACGAAAAACAAACAGACCAAATGAACGCTATTGGCTTTATTTTTGGGCTGGACTGGATGATCTTATATACGGGACTATCATCATTTATGAAGGAATTTGAAAATAACCGGAATCATCGATACTTTTTTTTTCAATTCCGTTGATTTCGTCATTTGGTCAAAATTATCTCATTTTATATCATGATAATAGCTGCTTTCAATAAATATAAAGCCATTGCGTTCATCGCAAGAATCGATTCATCTGATTTTAAATTATAATGATGCTTTGTTGTACGTTATACGTCATTAACGAGTGGTATGATCCGTCATTTGTCTGTTTTATTGAAAAACAAATCTTATATACGCACTTCAGTATAGATCATATACAGTAGAATCTCTGTAAAAAAATCACTCGCTAGAAGGACGCTTTTATATTTGTACACCTCTTTGACCGCAATCAAAGTGGTGTCGCTATAATTATTTTTTTTTTCTTTCACTCTTTGGATATATGCAGTCTCATTTCGTTTACAATAAATAGTACATATAAGCGAAGTGTACATACATTCGATGCTTATCATTAAAAGCTATTTTTATCATTAAATCATAGTTGAATCGAATGGTCCATAAAACAAATTATTTAAGTGATCGATTACCAAAAACATTTTTCCGAATAGAAATTTTCAATCATTCATAATCAGTCACTCCTATCTGAGACATTCTGGAATATTCTGTCGTTTAGTTTGATACGAAAACGGAAAGTTTTATTAATTTCAAATGTTGTTTATTTATTAGCCGATAATTCAGGAGTATTATTTGATTCGATCTTAATAAGATTTTATTACCGTCATCAAACTAAGCTTGAAGCTTGAAGATTTATCCTTTTTGATAAATATTTCCCTGAGGAACAGGGTAGTTTTGCTAAGTTTTCTTCAGAGACTAGCTATTGTGGGGCATGATAGAATCTGGCGTCGATGAGATACCTTCAATCAAAAAATCATTTGTATTTTGTTCCCAAAGTCGGTTGTTTTCCTATTTTCGGTTTGTCTGCAAATGAATATAGTTATGTCGAGTAATTTCCAATCGTCTAATGTTTATATTTTGAATCTCAAATCAGACAAATATGAACGGTTTTTAATGTTCCGACAAGAACAAATAATGAAAAACCGAAAACAGATAATCTCAAAACAAAATAATCTTCACAGACACTGACACCGTATATACTTATGAATGTGTGTAACATGTCTGTTATACCTTTTGTGTTATATATAATACATAATCAGTGTTTTTGCAAAATATTTTTTATTTATAAAGGAGTACGCATATATTACACAGAATCGTATCATCCCTAGATTAGTTCCATAAGGTCGCTTAAGCAGCACGCACGAATTAAATATTTTTTCAATAAAAGAGAATTGTGTCATTTAAAAAATAAGAAAATTTCAAATGGATTAAGAAATATTAAATCTAATGTTTAATTGATGCAAAGTTTATTGATACAAATTTTTATCAGTGCAAATAGAAAATAGTTTTTTTGAAAATTGAATCGAAAAATATACATTGAAAAATGGTTTTAAGAAGCAAGGTAATAGTCATTCGAGTTATATTTAAAATCGAGTAAATTTCATTTGTTGATGCACTCGGAGATGACATTTCATCAGATGTTTAATTATCTACATATTGTATAATTCACTTGAATCAATAAACTTGTAAAATGAATTTCTCGTACAAATTGCACATATTTGCATTCTTCAGAATATACCATTCTAAAAGTAAAAACCTTTAATAATCAAAACCACTTTGTGTTAATAGCGAATTTAACGTGAATTGTTTAACTTGGATCAAATGATTCAAATTTTGAATCGATGTTATAAGCAAGAGACTTATTTAACATTTAAAGATGCTAGCTGATTAATAGCTTCTTAGCTTGAACAAGAAACTGGGTCACCAATTGCATATTTCTTATTTTGAAGGTTTCAATTTCTTTTTGGTTATCGATTGTGTGCAATTGATTCTATGTGTATAAATATTTGCGAAAAAGATAGTGTAGTTTCGGAATGAAATTCCGTTCGTAATTATTACTGAAAATATATTGTTTGAACGAGGCGTTAATTATAATGTTTTGTAATGCCAACCTCACTGGATTCTAAAGAAACAAAAAGGCATGTCTAATAACATTTCGAATGCTACTGACCCTATTTTTCCAAATGACAGTTAATATAAAATAATATGAGAAGAGATAAAGAATCAAGAAAAAAAAAAGTTATCAACCAACATATGAGCGAAATAATCAGGTCATTTTTTGGTATAAAATTTTAAAATAATTCTAAAATTGGTTATTATTTACAGCCACTGTGTCGCCATGTGCTTCGGAATCAACAAAAAATCGTGCATTTTTTGCAACGCCAAATTAGATTGTGTAGTACCGGTTCAGCTCGTCCTCTTGAAAAAATAGTGGATTATGATGAACACATAAAAATGATTGAAATACCCGAATCAGCTTATCAAACTCAATCACATAATGTTGAGCATGACAGAGATACTGGATATTTATTCAAGGTGAGTGCATTTATTGGAAAGAATTTTCAAAAAACTTCTAAATTTTCTGTTAAATTTAATTGTTAATGTATAGGCTGATGACATGTCCGTACGTTTAGCAGCACCACATCAGCTTCAACTAAAACCAGATGCCGATGCACTTTCTTTTGGAAAAACATTCACAGATCATATGCTAAAAGCTTTCTGGCACAAGAGCCTTGGTGGATGGCAAAGGCCAGAAATTACCCCGATGGAAAATCTTGTTATTCATCCAGCAGCCAAGGTGCTCCACTATGCAATAGAGGTAATTAAATCATTATGTTCATTGCTCATTAAATAATAATAGAAAAATAATTAATTAGAATCAAGGAATATTCTTTCGAGTAATATGAAAATGCCAGATCTTATCGTTGGATGTTTTTCAAGCGAAAAATGACTTGTAATCGTTGTCAAAGGTTATCGGTTCCGTTAAAATTAAAGAAATAAACAATCAGCGACAAAATTGAAGAAAAATAAATGCATTGTGATATGGATTCAAAAAAAAATTTCGTGACGGAATATATGACGCAAACGTTCAGCATCAATGTTTTCAATTTGAATTTTTTTTTTTCCAAGTGATTAAATTCTATTGAAAGAAAAAATTCGAACGTATAATCTCAGCAAATTTTTCTGTTATTTGTTGGATGTAATTCGAACTTTGTTTCTATGTATATTGTATAATACGTCCTTCTAAATGAATTCTTTCTTTCTTCTTCGATAATTTAGTTGTTCGAAGGAATGAAGGCATATCGAGGTGTTGATGGTCGCATCCGATTGTTTCGCCCGAATATGAACATGAATCGAATGAACTTGTCAGCCAAACGATCGGGTTTGCCAACCTTCGAAGGTGATGAATTCATTAAATGTATACAAAGATTGGTGTCTATCGATCAAGAGTGGGTTCCACATACCGAGACAGCTAGTCTTTACATACGACCAACATTGATTGGAATCGATGTAAGTTATAACAAAGACATTGTTTGTGTTCCTGATTCGGAAAAATTGCATATTTAATTTAAATGACATTTTTTAGCCGACACTTGGAGTTGCATCTTCGGATTCAGCGTTGTTATATACTATATTGAGCCCTGTAGGTGGTTACTTTAACACAGATAGTAGCTCCCGAGCGGTATCTCTTCTTGCAGATCCAAGATTCACACGCGCATGGCCGGGTGGAGTTGGTGATCGCAAAATGGGTTCCAATTATGGTCCAACCATACATGTACAAAAAGAAGCCGCATCAAAGGGTCTACAACAAGTTTTATGGCTGTACGGACCCGACCATGAAGTAACAGAGGTTGGTCCAAATAAATTACACTAACTGGTCTCAAGTTTGATAAAACCAACAATTATTCAATTTTAGGTTGGCACAATGAATATATTTATGCTATTTATCAATGAAGACGGAGGTTAGTGATCTTTTTGTTTATTTAATCAAAAACAGAGAAAACTAAATAAAAAACTCTTTTGTTTATTGTAGAACGTGAATTGATTACACCGCCGTTGAACGGTTTAATTTTACCCGGCATCACAAGAGATTCGATTTTAGCCTTGGCTCAACAGTGGAGCTACAAGGTAACTGAAGGCAGGATCACTATGCCTGAAGTCTGTAAGCTCATCCAGGAAGAAAGGGTAAATTGAATTATTGATTAGCACACGCCGATGAGCAAAAATATTTATTTGTTTAATGTATAATTCTAATTGATATATTTTAGCTATTAGAAATGTTTGGAGCAGGCACCGCGTGTACCGTGTCTCCTATCGAACGAATAAATTATTTGGGAACTGATTTATTCATACCTACCATTGAACAAGAGAAACCAATTTTTGAACGAATTTACAAAACTCTGGCTGCTATTCAATATGGAAAGATAGAGCATCCATGGGCGGTAGCGATCGACTAATTTAATCCCTTACTTACTTTCAGTTTCGAGAATTATTTGATAGTTCGGAGTTTGAGGGAGAAAAATTTAAGATAGTTCTTAAAGTTTTACAGATAAATAACGGATCAAAATGTTTCCGACAGGAATGTATTTTTGGGTACTATTCGCATGGGGTCATTTTTATGACTCCTGCTTATCTTTTAATTGTAAATTATTATGAAATAAAAAAAATTATCGAAATTGTTCAAATTAAATCTTGGACACAAGCTCATTAAAAATTCTACTTTCTCAGATTTCTTAATTCATTTAATAGTTCGGATAAATTTAATGCGTTCCAGAAAAATTCGTGTTCAAAAAGTTTATATAGCAAGGAGATGTCTTAACAACTCGCTCTATGATATTTGTGAAAAGTTATTTGATCAGAGCTAAGAAGTGCAAAATGAAATTTTTTCAAAACCAAATTTTCAAATTGCATTTTTTTGCTGTGTTAATTTAATCATGTCAGGATCATCAATTTTTTTATTTTTTTTTCCAACGATCTCTGCAATTTGAATTGGATATTGTCGCTGATGACGCTTTCTGTGTGTCATTTTCACCTGTTTTTACAATATACTATTCTTTTTTATAAATTTTTTTAGCGTTCGAATGTACGTTATGTTTATTTCCGAAGTTTTTCTGACAGTAGCGGAAAAGTATTTTTTAAATTTTCAGAAATTCCTGCTTTTTCGTTCAATTTCCTTCAATGTTGTTGGTTTGATTCAAGCTCCCCGCGTCACGATATTCATGTATGTTTTTAAGGGTATGTTCATGTGCTCTGTCTCTGACATGACATTTTGTTATGTGGTGGTCAGCATATCAATATGTCATCTCTATATTTTCATTGAAACAGTTGAATATCGTGAAATGTTTTCTCATCAGAAAAAAACAAATTTGCTACCTAAACAAATTGATAATAAAACACATTTTCCATCGTTTACACAACCATGGGTGGTTGGAGAGTTTAGTATTGACGCCAATCGTTTATATTCACAAACGAGGCAGAATTGCAAATATGTTTACAAGAAAGTTTATTCGGAACGACGTACATACGACTTGAACAACGGCATTGAAAATGTTATTCGAAAGTTGGAATCCTGTAAAGAAGAAAAACTGTCTCACTTACTACAATTCATCATAGAAAATATTTCAAAAATAAGGCGACCTACCGGTTCGACCGCTCCAAATCAACTTTTAATGGCTGATTTTGTGTGCTTCAGAGGCCTTCTACGTCAGATAATGTGTTCACCATATGAATATAGAGAGCCTTGGGTTATTTTGGCAATCAGGTTCAAGGGCACAATTTATTTATGTGCTGAGGAAACTCAAAAGCAAGCTCATGATAAAGCTAATCAAACAGACGCACTAAAAAAAATCCTGTCTTATGGATTCAAGTTCGAGCAGTATATATTAACAGGTCTATCTTTCGATTTCATATATATATATATATATATATATATATATATATATATATATATATATATTATTATTTATTAT
>GL501432.1:517633-537050 GCA_000149185.1 Mayetiola destructor
GCACTTCTGAATAATCTTCTCAGTCACCTGAATGTCAAAGTCTGCTTGGGTTACTGATAGCTGCCCAAGTTGCATTCAATACCGAGTATATGGCGCTACTTAAAACGATGTGACATTTGATCCAAAAATTTAACATTGTCAACATAGAACACACTCCAAGGCTGACTAGCTGTGCTCCACGGAGCCAAAATTCAGGATTTAGTAGATTTTTAGGGTTTCTATGAGATTTTATTAGGATTTTTTTTTGGATTTCATCAGGTAAAATGGAAATTATGAGGTTTCTTCATGATGTTTCCTACTTAAGAAGCCTCCAGATGTGCTCAATGGAGCCCAATTCAAGGATTTAACGGATTTTTAGGGATTTTTAGGGATTTTCATGTTTTGATGGATCTTAGGTTTTGATGGAACAACGAGTTTTTATTAACACTCCTACGTTTGGTACGACCTGTGGTGCATTTTTTGAATCCGATACGATCGAATTCTGCCTTGTTACTGTACTCGGACAAAAATGAATGAATTTTTTAACACAAAAATGGAATTTGTATGAATAGGAGGAAAATATTTATTAGTTATTAACTAGTAAACGCATATATTTTTAGACCTAATCATTAGAATTGATCTTCTTCTTCTTCTTTGGGGTAATATGACATCGCTTCACTTTGACGTTTAAGTTTGAATAGTTCATCGCGTTTATGTCTTCTGAAAAAACCAAACTGGAATGCAACGACCATTAATCATAGGTTTTTCAAAATTATATGCCTGAAAACTTACTCTATGCATGGCATACGTTATTAGAATCAACGATAGGATGCCGACAATTATTGACAAAATATAGACCCAAAATGGTGTGGCTGAGATATTATATTTTGAAATTATTGTGAAAGGTTCATGTTGTACTATTTTCAATGTTCCCCTGAAATATGAAAATAAAATACATAAAACAATAACTAGCAAACGGATTTCAAAATACACACCTGTTCTGATCCGGCATTCTAGCTATGTCAGTGAAAGATCTTATGACTAAAATGTCATGTTTCTCATCCAGGACGTTTGCTTAAAATACAAGATTAAGGATCAGATATCATTCAAAAAAGCTATTTTATAGAATACTGTACTCTTTGAGTTTTGAGTAGTACTATTGTATTTTTAAGCACTTACCAACTTTCTCCATATCAATTGTAAAATTCAATGTAATCGAGATTACAGCATCGGTCACTCTAAAATTTGATATGATGATTTTTCCTTGCAAGCAGTGATCTTGTGACGGATCTTGACAATCAAAATATGTAGTGCGATTGATTGGCAAATTAGCTATCACATAATCTTTGGAACTGAAAATATCCCTCTTATAACGCCCCGGAAATGATGACTGATATCTATCGGTCTCGACGACCTTTTGTGAGTAACGATTATAATAGACATTATCACTGATAGATATTGATCTTCGTTTTCTTCTTCCCGATAGCTCTTCCACATTCGGATTTCCTCCATTCAAGTCATATTCAAGGCCTATTTTTGATGCATCGAATTGCATACCATTGTAGTCCTCTATTGGAATGATTGATGAAGCTGATGTGGTTGATTCGATTGCATCTAAAATCAAAATTGTGTTGTTTCGTGTCCATTCGATATCATATTGTTGACTATTATATGTGCTCCTCATAGAAATACTGTTAATGTCGATAAGGTTCTCGCGCTCCAATGTTGTTGGATTAACATAGGTAGTTGGAAGTGAAATTCGGATTTCCAATGATTTGACACAACTCGGTCCATTATTTCTCAACTGTAGATTCAATATTCGTTATTTTTTATCGTTTTATTTTGAATAAAATTTATTTTACCTCATATTTATATGTGACATTTTTCAATTTTTCAGAGTCATCAAAAGTAAGGCGGTTATCGTTTGCATTTCTGATAAAGAAAAACACAGAGATTATTGACGAATTTGATATAACTTTTCAAAACGAAATCAACTTACCCCAAAATTTCAATTTCGCTAAATTCTCCTAATTCGATAATATCTTCAACTTTGTTATCAATCTCGTTTAATTCATCACCTGTACTGCGCACTTTTGCTTCGATTACAAATTCCTCGCCCTCCAATTTCGTCGTATCGATGCCTATTTTTAACGAAGTTTTTTCATCTTTGTACATAGGACGTCCATCATTCAAATCACACTCCATTGTGTTTAAATTAACATTAAGATCATTAAGCTTACAATTCGACGGAATTTTTGTGAATGTAATTTCACTGTTTGGTAGCGTAATCATTATTTGAGCCAAATACGCGGTTTCACCTCTATTTTCAACATTGTATTTGATTGTCAGTGATGACGAGCTTCCCAGTATATACGGCCTGAAATATATTGTAATAGAGCGAATAGGTTGAACGCTAGTAAAAATTAGAAATTTTTCTAATGATTCAGTTTCAGGGCTGCGACTATTTTATCATGAAATAATAATAGAACTAACAAGCAGAATTCGATCGTATCGAATTCAAAAATATGCACCACAAGTCGTACCAAACTTAAGAGTGTTATCGAAAACTCATCGTTTCCAATCGATCCGAATTAAAAAATTATTTCTTTGAAAATTTTGAGAAATTCGGAAAAAAATACAAAGTTAAAATCTCATAGAATCCCTTAGAATCCACTTTAACCTGAATTTCGGCTCCGTGGAGCACAGCTGGTGGCTTCTCAATTAGAAACCATCATGCGAAAACCTCATAATTTTCATTTACTCTCATAAGATCTCAAAAGATCCTAATGAAATTCCTATATTCTCAAAAAAAGTCCCAAAAAATCCACTATAACCTGAATTTCGGCTCCGTGGAGCACAGCTGGTGGCTTTCAAATTAGGAAGTAACATGAAAAAACCTCCAAATTTTCATTGAACCTCATAAAATCCCAAAAAATCCTGATAGAATTCCATGAAATCTCAAAAAAAATCTCAAAAAAAATCAACTAAAACCTAAATTTGTGCTCCTAGGAGTACAGCTCATGACTTCTCAATATTTTCTGACACTATTCCCGGCCAAAATCTACCTAAATCCAATTGGTTATAAAGTGGTTAAAAGAAGAAAAAAAAGAAAGAAAAAAACCCAAATGTAGTAATGCACCTGTGGTGCATAAAAAGCAAAACATTCTTAAGGAATTCTGGATTTATATGGAAAAAATGGGAGGTGAAAAAAAGAGAAGAAATCAGACCTTGGAATATTTTCTTGGGAACTAGTTAATTTCAAATCAGCAACACATCGCGCAGTCTTGCAGCCAGTGCTAAATACAATTTTATTTTTAATACTTTTAACTTCACTGGGATTTATAGCCACACATGTTTCGCAAAACTCTGAAAAATGTTGATACAAAAAAATTAATATGAATTTCCTTCTTAAGAGAGTATACTCACAATATAAGTTAGCGGTGAAATTCTGAAATTATGTGAAGAACAAGCCCGCAGAGCTAAAAAGTTACCACAAAACAGATGTTCATCAAACGATTCTCGATTAAGCATATTAAAATTTATAAGATTAACCATAATTTTTATCGTCTTTTATGAATTTGTCGGACGTCAGATCAATTACAAGCGAATAAATCTTACTCAATCGAGAATCGTTCGACGAATGAATGCTGAATATGCGGAACAGCTATTTTGTTTTAAGTTTTCATTTTTGGTTGACATTTACTACGTGATTCCAGAATTTTACCACATTTTCAATTTGTGTGTATGAATACCTTGTATTTCACTTTCATCATTGCTGAAATCGGGCATTCCATTCAAAATTGTGAGAGACATCTCCAATTCTATTGGTTTATAAATATCGGCAACAGAAAATTTTACGCCCGCTGTAAATTGTTTACATTGTTCTTGGGCGGTTATTTTGTCATATATGATATATTCATTTTGACCGTCGTTGAATGAAGCTCGTGTCAGCTGTGCATCCAACTTAATTGTTGCATTAAAGTTAACATCGAAATTAACTGGATAAGCTGATTCATACATCCAACATACTTTGAATTTAAATGATGTGTCTGTAGTTTGGATTTCTTGGCTATCGGGCGTGATTGAAGTTATAGCACGGATGACAGGATATGCACGGAAAATGTAAACTGTGTCAGCATTTGGTGACCCAACAGCGATGTCCAAATACTGATTTCCATCGATATCGACGCCTTTTGAAAGTCCATGACCAAACATTTGATTAAAAGTCGATGCACTTTGTGGGGCTATAATCTTTTGGGATGATTTAATTGATAAACCGTTGGCACTCCCATGATAGATATAAATTGCACCATTCCCTTCGAAAGGAGCAGCAACAATGAGATCATTATAACCATCATTGTTTAAATCGCCAACCTTGGACATGGTTGTTCCGAAACGTCCACTATATGCATGATCAGTTTGTAAAATTGTTTGAAGAACAAAATTTGAAGATGTTCCCTCATTTTTATAAATATAAACGGCACCGTTTTCATAGCTGCCACTTTTCGAATTATATGGAGCAGCGATAGCGATATCGGTAAATCCATCATTATTGAAATCTTCAGTTATTAAACTATATCCAAAATATTCTCCGAAGCTTTGACCCGAAAATTTTTGATAGATTTTGATGGTTTTGTCCGTCGCTGAATAGTGATCAATGATATCGAAAATGTAAACCTCTCCTTGTTGTTCATTCGCTTGAGGAGCACTAGCAACATAAAGTAATTTCGTTTTCGTTGGTCCATCAAAATAACCAGAGGAAATGGCGAAACCGAAATAGGAATTGTCATCCTGATTCCAGAGCAATGGATTTGGAACATCACTGCTATATTCAATCGGCTCTTGGGAATATTTTTGTCTTTGAATCGATTGGGCATTTTGATTTCGTCGGCTCAATCCACCCAAATCTGCTAATGACTTTGCTTTATGACGTACAATAGATCCCTTCCATGTGAATACTCCAGGAGCACCAATTAAAATTTCCTCGTTATTTTCAGTTATGTGCACGCTTATGCCCTGCTCGCCGAACATATAAAAAAAATATGTCGTGTTATCGATTACTCTTTGCTGTTTATCTTTAAAACGCAGTGGTGCTATTTTTTCGATATTAGTTGGTCGTGCCATTGATGTATTCGTTGTCCAATAACAAACGCCATGCATAAGGTAATGATCTTTCACATTTGATACGACACGCGGGGCACAAACTACAAACTTATCATTGTCATTGGCGTTGCTATAATATTGACATTAAGCATAGTTTAATAGATGATAACATTTAAATATATTGTATTTTTCAAAAATACCTGTCCATGGCTGCTCCAAGCCATCGATAGTCTTTTTTCTCATTGTCGTAAGTGTATTGGTTTTCGGCATTATTAACATTTCCCCATTCGTCAAATATAAATGGATCGCAGATAACATTATCACTAGATTTTTTGTCTAATTTACATTTATAAATGGCACCAGTTTCATTGATTCTTCGTTGAAGATCTAGCGTAGACTGTGCTCTTGGTGCTCCAATAAATATACTAATTAAATTAAATGAATACAAATTGATGAATCACCAAAAACGAAACAACATATTCACATATTTTCAAATAATAAATTTCAAAATGTGTTTTTTAAAGTAAACATCGATATGAGCAAATGAAAACCAATAAAAAGACATTAGTTGCGAGTCAAGTCTATATTACTACAAACAATGACTCATACGGCAAACGACTGATGCAAAACCACTTAAGCTATTTAAGCTCAAAAATATACCTGCTATGTTTAAGGTTAATGGAAAAACCGAAATATGAACTACGCATTTTCGGTATTCCTGTGTTCACTTTTGCTATTGGCTCATGGAGAACGAGATTTGGCTTTGGCGATAGGTTAAATGCTATACATTTTTGAACATAAATTAAAACTACTATCACGATTAAAATTGATATACATTTCGAATTCAATGAATGGATCATTTTCATCGCTGCACTTGATCGTATAACTAATAATATTATTTATTTAGTTCGTTCTATGCATAAATTCTTTTTAGATCCTTTTAAAATTAAAATTTATTTATTAAATGATAGGCAGTAGCGAAACCGCCTAATTTCAATTGAATTCTTGCAATAACTGAATAATATTGAGTATATTTATTTAACACTGTTACGATCTTGAATGAACCAAAATACACTCACGGTAATATAAATTGTCACATTTATATCTTTTGTCAATATTGGTGAAGTAGACGAAATTAATTCACAAAACATGAATGATATCAGATGTTATCAATGTTGAGTGGCTTATTTGTGAGCTCTGGTCACTGCTCGACGCATACGTCTTGGAATACAACGTATAACTGAGCGCGAAATGTACAAACGAATAAGTGCTTACATGTACAACAAATGGTAGATGAATGGAGGATGAGCCAAAACAATAATTGCTTTTACCAATAGTAATGGCAAAATAATTGTGATAAAAGCAAAGTTTTTTCTTTTTCATGAAAACATGCATGGTTTATTCACATAATGCTTAATGCTTGCTCATTGCTAATAAATTCAACAGGTGAGGAGCTTTAGTATTTTTAAGGCGACTCACAATTGAGTATACTGTGTATTGTGTATTTTACTGTTCATTATCATAGACTGATCGAAGGTCCGTTGAATCATCGATTATATACGTCATCGCATGTATCACATTCTTAACTATTTCGTATTGATGAATCATACGGAAATGCAAAATATACATGAAACCAGCAAGATAAGCCGTTTATCGTTTTTGGTGAGAGAACAATTTTAAACGAATAATACATTGGATGCTGCAATTTGTAAATACGTGACAGAACAGTAAATAAATGAACGGATATATTCCAATATATGCATATGTTAGATATATCCGTTATTTCAGATAATGGATGCACATCTCGAGACTCAAGACATTGTCCGGAAATTATGCCTTCTGACATCCGAAGAGATAGAGCAAATAACGCGTAATTTAAAAGGCGTTTTCCCGTTCCATTGGAAAGGATCACTTAATATAATTGATAAAATAAATTTAAACACTGCCAAAATAATTTCATATTTATTTTTTTTTACAATTCGGCCGATATTGTTTGTCTTAGCATGTTTTCCTGTTTCATTATATTCGGTAAATATGAATAAGAAACACGAAACATCATATCGTATTTCCGTATTCCATTCTTTGTTCATATTTCGCAGCGTTTTTATAAAAGTAAACGAAACTTATCTTACAATTTGTGGTCGCCGATAGCTGTACTAGCTCAAGAAAACAATCAACAATGTTATTATGAGAGAAAGTAACTTAATTAGTCGGCTAATTCAAAGAAAATAACTGCGAAAAACCGTTTGTTTAACGAGAAAATAAGCGAAATTATTTTTGAAGGAACGAAATTTTAATTGAAATTCAAATTTCCATCGTTTAATGTTCGGAATTTTTTAGGCTATTTATATTACATTCAGTAGAAAAAATCCAATGTTGTGTGACTGCGAACATGTGTTACGCCTAACAATTTGATTTAGAGTTTCGATTATGTTTTTATGGTTTCATTTTATAAATCCAATCAAGCGACCCGATGATCATAAAAATATGATGAATTATTGACGATTTACACGTCTTACTGGACGAAGCTTTCTTCGCTGTTGAATTGCTGCTGCTGCTGTAGATGAGGGTTGCAACCTTTGAAATTTAAATAAAATGCAAATTGAAAATAAGTGTCATTTTCTAGAATGTATCCCAATACATTTGAAAAAAAAAACTTACGAAAATATATTTTGTGTTGCATCTGAAGTGGCTCCAAATTGAAATGGTACGTTTGGCTGAAAGAGTATGGAGTTTTGTGTTAATTTTAAAAGAATAAGCGAATATTCTAAGTGGAGTGTCGAATTTACCTGATTTGGTGCCACTACTTGTTGACTGAAGTTGAAAGATGGTGAAGCATTCGGTGTAAAACTGAAACCTCCCAATTTTGGTGGTTCACTTGAAAATGGGTTACTTGTACTTCCGCCACACGCACCAAATTGAAATAGACCGGCGGCCGGCTGAACTGATGGATTTTCTTCTGAACACTAAAAATAAAATCAAAGAATACGTTTTGTAACGAATGGAATGAAGACAATTTTTTTTTATTGAATTTAGAAATAACTGTATGCAGTATTTAAAATTTTACCTGGCTCGATGGTGTCAGTTGACTAGTTGCACTGATAGTTTGGCTATTTCCAAAACTATTGTTTGCAGTGAATGTATTTAGTGTGGACAACGTAGGCGTTGCAAAAGAGTTCAATCCAAAAACTGGTTGATTTGTTGCTGATGTTGCTGTTGTTGTTGGTATTGTGCTATTGGTTTGAAATGAAAAACTTGGCGTTGAAAAAGTTGGTTGAGGTGCTGAGAAAACAATGGAAGTCGTATTGCTGTTTAACGCAAATGGGTTTGCTGACGCTGTTGATGTATCCAAAGTCACTGCTCCTTCAAATGGATTTGCAATAAGTGATTCTGATTTTCCGAATGAAAATTTCGGCTTATCGTCTGGAACAATATTGTCGAATTGCTTAACTTCTATTGTTTCTCTTTCGGTTTGAGTTACACTTTGATCCGAAGGAAATGCAGCTTTTTTGGCATCAGAAGTTGGCCCATTTGTAGGAGGCTGAAGTTGTATGTTTTCAGTTACTGTTTCATTCGTTACATTTGTTATGGTGTTCAACACAGACTGTGAACCCAAATCAGTCACATCTTTAGAACAACTTGTACTTGAAGAAAAATCAGTTTTCAATGCATTCGATGATGGTGCCCCAAATGAAAAATTGAAGCCGCCTAACATCTTTTTTTCTGTGTGTTTTGAATTTTGTCCAACTTCTTCAATTGCGGATTTATTTGTAGTTGATGAAAATGCTGAATTAGATGAATTTAGAGCGAATGGAACCGATAACATTGATGTTGAATTATTTGAACTGCCAAATTGAAATGTAACTGGAGGTTTATTAAATGACGCTGAACCAAAAATCGACGTATGTGCTGCCGACTTTTCCTCAATCTTCTCTGGTTCCGATCCGAAAGAAAATGTTTTGCTATTTGCAATAGGTAATCCAAAATTGAACGTCGGCTTTGGAAGTGATTCTGAAGCATTTTGACAACTATTTTCTATAAATCTACCCGAATTCGGCGTTTCACATGCCACACAGTTCTTTGCTGATGCCTCATTTTTTATCATACACTCTGTACATTCCCATTTTGAGTTCTGTTCAGCAACAATTTTCTTGAATAAATCATTATCACTAGCCTGAAGTGTGTTGCCTTTGTCAGCAGAAATGGTCGAGCTACCAACAAAGAGTTGTTTTGAATTCGTACTGGGCTTTGAAGCTCCAAACTGAGCACTTTGTACAGTTTGGTCTATTTTCATAGCGGGATTCGTTGTAGTTTCATTGGCCTTGGCTAAATTTCCAAAAGAAAATTGTCCCGATGAACTAGTTGTCTCAACAGCAGCATTTCCGAATGGTGTTGATTGCATACTACCCGATGATGTCTCGATTTTGAAACCAGATGAAAATCCAGTACTGTTGGTCTTGTTAAGCGCATTCATGTTACCGAACGAGAACGATGATGCTTTTGGTTGGGCTGGAGAAACCTCATCCTTTGAATTATCAATTTTTGAATCCTTACTTTCATTACAACAAATGCATTTGGACGACGTTAAATCGTTCTGAGCAGTACACACAGAACACTCCCATTTTGAGCTCTTCTGTTTTTCAACAATTGATTTGAATGTGTCATCGATCGAACAATCATCTGATTTCAACAAAGGTTTCGCCGGAAAACTGCCAAATGCTGTTTTCTGTGGTTCATTAATATATTTACTTTCAATGGAGTCATTCATATTCGTAGTTTCACAGCTAGCACATTTGGTGAGAGATTTGTCATTGCGGGTCAAACATGCATCACATTCCCACTTTCCTTGAGTTTGTTGAGCAATAAGCGATTTGAAACCCTCATCAACCTTCGTTTTAATGGCTGAAATATCTGCTTTTGCTTCAGACGTTAGTGCCTTGGGATCTGAAGCTTGACAGCAAACACATTTTGAAATATTTGCGTCATTTGAAACACAACAAGTTTCGCAATCCCATTTATCTTTTTTTTGTTGAGCGATAATTGTTTTAAAGGTGTCACATGGACTAGGTTGAGTTGGCGCATTTGAAATTATTTTTGCAAAGTCCGCGTTGCCTAGGCCCTTAGCAGATGGAAAAGTTGAGCTACTTGCAATCAAGCCGGTTGACTTGCTTGCAATTGAGCCAAAAGACTGTGTTGTATCTACAATACCACTGTCACTTGTAATCTTATTCACAGGCTTCGAATCAAATTTGAAAGTTTTGTATGCGACTGAAGTTTCGACTTTGGACTTTTTCTCTTTTTCACTATTAACAAAAAGTGGCTCACTGAATTTATATTCAATGTTGTGAACAGATCTTGTAATTAAATTCGTCGACTGGGCAACAACTATTGGGTCAGTGAAAATGAAATTTGTTAGATTCCATGAACTTTTCGTAGGTTGGGAACTGATATCTAACTCAGAATTTATAGTGGTCGAACAGCTCGACGGTGTGGTTGCTTTTATCGATATTGATGCTGCAGTCGGTACACTTTCCATTTTTTTGGCGGCTTGAGGTCCTTGGCCGTTTATCTGTTTTTCTTGAGTTGATTTAATTTGGAAGGCATTTACATTTACTTCAGATCCAATTGTATTCGACCCTTTAAATTTGAATGGTATTGTTGATCCAATATCAGTCGTCCCCGACTGTATTTTCGGAATGATCGGTTCTGAGAATTTGATTTCATTTGTTTTGTCCATTTGTAAGGTGATGTTCGGTAGTTTTACGGGTTCCGGCATGGACTCATGTTCATCATTTTTACCCATCTTACGTTTTAAAAAACTAGTGCGAATTTTATTTTTATGCTCTTTCATCGCAATGGAACTAGACGTAGTGTTTTTGTTTTTGTTGACAACATTTTCGTTGTTATTACTAATATCTAGATCAATTTCACGACTGTTCACAGCCTTTGTTTGCTTTGAAAAAATTGGTTGATTTGAAATGGGATTATTCAAAACGCTGTTGGAATTATTTGCAATCTCTCGAATTTCTATTGTACTAGTTGCAAACTTTTTCAATTGCAAAAGCTCTGGCATTGATGGAACATGCAACTCATTGGTAAAAGTATAATCAACTGGATTCCGTCCAAATGGTCGATTATATGGTGTGTTCGGTTTCAATAATACACGTTTTGTTCTGTCTATTTCAGATCCACCAAGACTCGAATCTGGTTCAAATAATGATCTACGCTTGCTCAGCACACTTGTTTCTGATATTGATGGCAACGCATTGGAGATCCGACGAACCTCTGTTAGTGGTGTGCTGTATTTACTCATTACATCAAGAATTCGTTTAGTTGTGTTTGACATAGAGGCTGAACTATTTATTGTATTCAATGATGATGTTGATCTCGATGCAACCAAATTTGTGGGAATTTTCGGTCTATGATACATTTGTTGTTGCACCTCATTTTGAAATGTAGAATTTAAACGTCTGGATGTAGCGGACGCACCCCCAAATTTAGTTTCACCATTGTAAAACGGTGATGACATTGCGCTCGATGCGTTCGAAGAAATACTATTATTATCGCAAAGAGATGATGTGCTTCGATATAGCGCTGATCGTGAATTACGCATACGATAATTTTTAAGTTTTTGATTTACATAAGATCGATTTGTGAATAATGATTTTGCTCGTTGCAGATGAACCGAAAAATTTACAACTGATGAATCGTTGTTTAGTGTAAATGGATTCGTAGGTTTATCACGACTTTGCGAAGAGGAACCTTCACCCAATTCATGCTCGTCCCGAAGCAGTGCCTGTCGCCCATTTTCTAAGGGTAAAACACGGTTGAACTGAATGTTTTGCCGATGAGGTATAGCATCTTCGATCAGCGTTGAAGACACAATACTATTGCGTCCACTTTGCGATGGTATAGCCGGTAAGCATGAATCAAAATTATTTTCATTCAAAAATGTATTCTACAAGTTAAAATGAATCAAAGAAATGTTAGTGAGCTTCAGTTATATAGCTATACTCTTTACGAAAATTATTTGGTTCTCACCAGTATGGTTTTTTGCTTTTTACTTGGTGGAATTTGCGTTGAATGCATATCATTTTGCCGTATTATTGCCGATTGTTGTGATGTTAACAGAGAAATCCCTCGACTTGTATCGCTGTCATCTGATTCGATCTCCTCATGACGACGGCGACGACCATTGTTTCCATCCACTTTGGGAGACAACCATTTAGATAAAGAGTTTGGTAGCATTTTCGATACGCCAAACTTCATTTTACCTATAAATGACTGAAATGAAAGTTCTTACACTATTACTGATGGCAATAAACTCTTGAGTGCTGGTTCGAAAAATAATTCTAATGAAACGATAGTGATAAAAGCTTCAAGTGTTACACTGCCGCGCTTATCAAAAAAACTAACATATTGAAATTGAGGTTATGCCGAACTAATGAAGGACGTGAGAGTCCAATGAAGAACACGAATATTCGAAACATATGATTTCATGAACAGCAATCAGTTCTTTTATTTTTCAAAATGAGAAATATTTTTAGGTGCGAGATAAGTTAATTTTTAAGTTGGCATATCTTGAAAATATTCATGAGAAAAACTCTTTGAAATAATGAAAAATCAATCTTCAGATATTGTAGCATAACTATGGACATCATGTAAACATTATGGAATTCAAATATACCATAAGACGAATTGTACGAGAATGAAATCAATCATTATCATTGATTTTTCATCTGAAATTTAGATTCAAGTCAAATACTTACACTCTCATCAATGGACAATGATAGCTCAGTTTCTTCACCACTGTTATTCTGTTGTGCTTCATTTTCATCCATTTCAATGAATAATTATTCTCTATCAATTTTTTTACTTTGTTATTTTCACTAAGGAAAGAAGATTTTTATTCGTTCGTATGCTGCTCTTTTATGGCGCCTGTTTATTTTCCGAATCTCTGTTTGATATTTTTCGAACACATTTATTAGTTTGTAGCAACTTTGCCCGCGTTGCGTTCGATGAAAATAATGGGAAACTACAATGTTTTAAATATTCGTTTCAGTAGTAATCAAATATTCATTAAAGAAATAAAAATTTCGGCGTATTAATTCTGTCTTTTTGAGGGCTATAACTTCAATATTTAATATTTTAAATTTCCGAAATTACTTTGCCACACACATCGTGTGTGTGAGAAACTAAAAATGGCGATCGCTTGACGAACTCACCAATACAGTATTGATGAAACTTGTAGACAGTGTCAATGTAATAAAGCGCGCGTGTTCATTCTATAGTTTTTTCACAATTTGACAGCTCGTAGACTGTCATGAAGTTAGTTGCAACTATATTCATTCCAAATTTTTCCGTTTAATTTGAATGTATAGGAATTTTGTATGTGTCCCGGAATTATCGAAACATAGTTCCACATATGGTTCATGTTAAATATTATGAATCTATTGTTATGGCAATAGTCTTATCAATCAATAACGAAAATCAATTGTAGGTAAAATAAAATAATGGCTAAATGAATTCCATCTGTACAAAAAAAATTCTTTTCGTTCTCCGAATTTTGTGAAAAACTTTCACTTCAGACATTGACCTCCATTCACAGCATTCTACATTGCATAATCCTTGAAGTTAGTCAACCATAAGTAGCTCAATCTTCAATATTATTAAAACGAGTTTATGTGTGAAATGTCATCAATAAATCCAGTTAAAGGTCAGGCTGTGCCACTTTTAAAACAAAAATCCAGCTTGTTATGTTGGTGTTTCGCAATCAACATCAATTGATAGGTCCGGTGGTCTTTGTTCTGTCCTAAAGGCCGGGAAAAAATACGAAAAATGAAAAACATCTGAAGTTCGTAGCAAGTACTTTATCCCTCCTTCGATTGCGGTCATGATTTGTACAATGTACACAGACGCATGTAGCGAATTTATATCAAAATTGAATTTTTTCGCTTATGGTAAAGCAAATTCGGATTCAGAAATACATATATCTTCAGAATTTCAGTTGAATAGCATAGTCTAGTAAATTCGCTCCATTCTATACCGTAACGATCAATTAAGAGTTTTATAGTTGAAATTTTAGAAATCGAATTTATAAATGTTTTCTATGAAAAGTAATTCAAAAAATTCGTGTTGCCAATTAAAATATTACGAATAATGAAACTCAAATTGCAAAGCAATATTTCACGAGTCACGATCAATGATTTAACTGTGATCAAAGATAGAATTGTCTTTGTATTATTGTATTGTGATTGCCGGAGTTTTGATAGTATTTGGTTGTTGCAATATTTCATCAGATAATGGAACATAGTAAGACCAGAAAGCGGTATATTCGAAACAAAGCTAGTTGAATACGGATATTTTTCATGAGACAGTCCGACAAGTGAAATTCAACTAAAAATAGACACATATTATCATAGTTTATTGTACACAGTGCACAGTATAATAGCAAAATACGGAAAGCATTGCATTTTGTTCAAGCAGACAATGCGATATACACCAATACATGTATATATATGTGTTCATTATTGGATTGTAGACGGCAAGAGAGTCTATTGACATTTGAACAAAATACAATTTCTTGTCATGCGCCATTTAAAATGAGAATGAAAACAGAAAAAATGTCAATATAAATCGAAATTTTAGAGTCTCAAAATAGATAGCGATTCGGAACTAAAGGAAACTGAGCTATTTACCCGAAAAATTCAGTCAATTTTATCATTTTGAAATTTGTTGTATTGTTATCGTTAAATTAATAAAATATTTGTATAGTCATTCTGTTCGAACGATGATTCCGATTCAATGTTTGTGTCCAGTGCATTTTTGTTATTATGAAATATAATGGTCAGTTTTTCGTCGCAATTATCTCGAAAATAAATGGAACTATAGTTTATATTGACAGTTTCCTTTGGAACATCACATCGGATTGAAAATACTGATAGATCGAAACTGTTATTTTGAAATTTTATTCTATAAGTTTGAATTGAAAAACTTTTCTTGGTTATTGGTGATCATTGTAGATTGAAACTATTGATAAAGAAACAAAAAGTAATACAATGTTCAAAGAAAAATATGATAAGGGGACGATTGTATGTTAATATGGCAATTCATTCGACTGACAACATTACAGCCGTCTAGAGCAGGAATACTTAATTACAGATATAACATGTGTGGAAAAAATAGTAATTATTCAGTATATTTGCAGCGATAGCGACACGCCGCTATCAACTATAAACATCATAAACGTATATTATAGAAAAACTTGAAATATTCAGAGTTTGTATGAGAAATTCACTAATATATTTTTGGCTTTATGATAGAATATATCGATAGAGTGGTACACGTACAAACGACATGACATTTAACAGTCTCTATTCATTATAATTGTATGTACAGGCAGTACGTGCGCACACACTTCAAGGCAAATTTATCCATTGAAAGTCGATTGTTGTTTCTGTTATTTTTGCGATTTTGCCTTCAAAAATAATAATCATCACTCTTAACATTCAATACAATGTTACCGTGAATCCATGACATTCGATAATGCCGATTCAAATATTATATTTTGAAATAATTCACATGTATCTTCTTTTCAGTAGTGCCGAAATAAAAATGTTCGAAATAATATTATTTTTGAGCATATGTGGCTTGAGTGTATGCTTGTATTGAGATAACATATTTCATATCAAAAAAGACAATATCAATTATTATTTTACAGGAAATTTTAAATCATGCAAAATTTGTCCCATTCAAATAAAATAAAAAACTTGTTAGCCTTTCAGATCGAAATTCGGTTAAGTGAAGCTGTGCATTCGTATTGAGTGAGTGATAGATTGCGTCATATTTATATTATCATGCTAGAGACATAACAAGATCAACACTTGTGGAAAACAATGAATTCAATAGGCGATTTATAGAACGAATAATAATCATGCGTTTCAGTATACGAGAACATACTTTTAAATCCTCGATTTTATTGAACACGTATCAGTTTGATGGCGTTCATACAAGTTTTTTAAGTACTAGCTGAAGGAATGACGAAATAAAAAAAAAAAAATAAAAACACCGTGATTTCATATTTTTCGGTAGATATTCTATTAATTAAGGATAAAAACAACGCAATCAAACAAGAATCATTCACGAGGTTTTATCAATATACGGAGCAAAAAAATCCAACTTTCGGAATTAAAATAAGTGGATTTCGATACATATATCAATTGCATTGGTTTTTTCATAAAAATGGAAACGAAATCCTATTATAATCCTGATTTGTTATATAATCAATGCATCAAATGTTTCGTGAGGCATTTGAAACCAAAAACAAGTCAACTAGATGGAATAGGTGGACTACAAGTTCTACCACCAAATATTTTAGCAGACATTTATTTAGCTGTGAGTTAAAATTGAACTTTTGAAAAAAAAACTGTGAATTGAAAAAAAAAAAAAAATATTGAAAATGTATTTTTTCTCTGTTCATTTCCTTCAGATGAGTGAAACAGATGAATTGCGAGACATTCTCTACAATGAATTGTCAAACTTGACTATTTTCATCCGGTTGCTGAAATATACGTTAGCGCGTCAAAAAATGATAAAATGCTTTTCGGTAACACCTTTATGACGTTTTACTTTTCAAATTTGACAATATAAATAATAAATAATCAATTTAGGTTCTAATGTGCAGTGGTCGTCAAATATCAACGGAAATCTCTTCAAAATTTGTGATGTATACACAACATCACTTTCAACCATATTGTAAGACATCTCCTCCGAAAAATTCAAATCACAATTTCTTAATCTCACGTGATATGTGTCTGAGGCAAATTGAGAACGGCATGCGGCTGGGGACATTTCTTTGCGAGTCTGGATGGCTGCAAGATAGCCTTAAAGTATTAGCTACAATTCTTAGTGTCATCAACACACTCAATGAACCAAAAATGAACTTCAATAGTATTTTAATTAAACTAGATTGCCTACAAAGGTATGCACAATATAAAATTCAAAAAACCAACAAGTTCACTGAATGTTTTTCGATTATTTAGATTGCTGCACACACAAGTTGCATTTTGTTGTTTTACAAGTGCGATTAAAACCCAAATGGAAGCTAACAAAATTATTGAAGAATTAGGAATCGAAAAAGTTCCAACGAGTTTGTTAATGACATATTATAAAGTATTGTCAATGTTACATTTGGCTAAAAGTGACTACAAATTGAGCTATGAATGGAGTGTTAAAGCTCTTGAAATGATTGGACCAACCACACCTGATAAGTGAGTTTCGAAATATTCAGCAATCAATATAATAATTAATAACTGTTTTGATCAAAGGATTGCCATTGATGTACTACGTGTTGCGGCCAAGGCTTGTGTTGTTAAACGGGAATTTGATAAAGCCAGAATCCTGATTCTGAAAGCAGTTAAAATGGCAGCGTATGTACTCAGTGAAAAAAAAATTGACGTAAAAAGTAGTCATTTCGACTTGTCAAAGTCGAAAGATCGGATACGACTTCAGAACAGTCGACTATGTTAATTTTCGACCGTACAATAGTCGATATGAAATGAATTTGGCAACCGGTACACAGTCGAACATCAACGTAGTCGACTGTTCTGAAGTCGTGTCCGATATTTCGACTTTGACTAGTCGAAATGAGTTCTTTTAACGTCAATTTTTTTTTACTTAATACTTATTCACAATTCATTCGTGAACATTTGCTCTATACACATTTCAATTCATACAGTTATCACTTTGGCGAGAGCCATCAAAAGTATGCCGACACTCTTTTGGATTATGGTTTCTTCCTTTTAAATGTTGATGACATTGTTCGTAGTGTTCACGCTTATACGGTAACAATGATATAAATTTTGAATACAATTATCACTGATAAGTTATTTCTTCAAACTATTATCCTAAATCAAATATAGCGGGCCTTGGATATAAAACGAACAATTCATGGAAACAAAAATTTAGCCGTAGCAACGGCAGAAGAAGATCTTTCGTATGCTTTGTATGTGTTAGAGTATAGCTCAGGAAATTTTAGCTCATGCAAAGATCATATATGTAAATCTATTGATATATTACGATCATTGTTGCCTACTGATCATCTTCTTTTATCATCTGCACGACGGGTGAAAGCACTTATTTTGGAGGAAATTGCATTGGATAATTATATGATTGAAAATGCAACTGGTATATTTCGTAGATTCCATACTTAACATTTATTATTTTTATCATGCAACTTACCCCCGTACCCATTCCTACCATTTCAGAATATCAAAATTTATTAATCGAAGCCGAAGAGTTACATCAGTCAGCACTCAAAATCACAATCGAAGCATTCGGTGAAGTGAATGTTCAAACAGCTAAACACTATGGAAATCTTGGTCGGCTTTATCAAAGCATGGCTAAATATCAAGTAAGATTGTTGATCGATATATCCAAAGAATACAAATTTAAAAAGAGAAAATCATTTTAAAGGAAGCTGAAGAGTTACACAAACGATCCATAAAAATCAAAAGTGATTTACTTGGCTCTTATGACTACGAGGTTGGCCTATCCATTGGGCATCTAGCGTCTCTATATAGTTATCATATGAAAAAATATCGTGAAGCTGAGGAGCTGTACTTAAAGAGTATCGCAATCAGTTAGTACTTCCGAAAAAGATCTATTTTTTTTCTTTTTTTTTTTTTATGATAATAGCAAACAAGTTTTTTCAATAGGCTTAAGGTTGTTTGGCGAAAGCTATTCCGGACTTGAATACGATTACAAAGGATTGTGTAACGTGTATGAATACTTGAACGATACCGAAAAGTATTTGGAATATTCGCAAGTCCTTGAAGCATGGCGAATTATTCGGGATGAAAACCTTGAGGTATGTGTGTCATTTATATTACATTAGCTAAGTTTGAAATACTTTCATTGTGCCAAACTAAACGAACCAATCGTTTAATCATAGGTGTCATCATCTTGCAACGAGTCAAAAGAAGACCTCACATTAAATGAAGTACGCGAGAAGTTCTTCGACCTATGTAAAAGCTCTGTTATTGAAGTTGCAAATGTCAAAGAATAGATGGTAATTGCAAAAAGAGAATAAATTAATCAACGGAAGCATCGACATTATTGGAAATATTATTATCTTATTCAAAAATATGCGCTTTTGTATTTGGCTTGTGTGAACACTCTACCTTGTTACTTATAACATGCTAAACCGATACTTATTCATTTTCAAACAAATTATAATGATAATTGAATTTAACATTCTCTGTCGATATTTGGGATATTCATTTTACTTTATGCTCTCTCTCTCTCTCTCTCTCTCTCTCTCTCTCTCTCTCTCTCT
>GL501432.1:539558-556962 GCA_000149185.1 Mayetiola destructor
AAAATTCTCACACTTTTCATCAGGCCCGATAAAATCCCAGAAATTCGTGGTGAAATCCTATGGAACCTAAAAAAATCCCTAAAAATCCACTAAAACCAGGATTTACACTCTGTGGAAAACAGCTGGTGGTTTCCAAATCAGGAAGTAACATTGGAAATCCTTATATTTTCCAAAATATCTGATGAATTCCCAAAAATTTCCGATAAAATACTATCGAACCTCAAATAAATCCCTAAAAACCCACTAAAACCAGGATTAAGACTCCTTGGAGTACAGCTGGTGTTTTCCCAATATTACTCAACACTATTGCCGGATAAAACCTACCTAAATCCTAAATTGGGAATCGATTGCAAAACTGGAAATTAGTTAAAAAGAGATAAGAAGAAGAAAAAAACAACAAATGTAGTAATGCACCTTGTGGTGTATAAAAACCGAATATGAAAATTGAATAATGGGTAAAAAACAAACACTTTTGTTCGGAAAATTCTCATGAAAAATCTTTTAGTCGGAAAATTTTCAGAACAATTCTTTGATTGGAGAATTCCCAAGAAATTTTTTTGATCGGAACCTGTTCAACCTTAGACACGCAAAATATTCGTGAAGGATGCCTTTTTCATATTGTGGAATAGAATTGGCCAGATGTTCAGTTTTCGTTGCCCTATATCATAGGTGAACAAGCTGAGGCCTCTTAGGAGGGGGGTCCTTTTTGATTTGAATTTGATGACCTTTTTTTTTTGCTCATTCAATCAATTTTCAATGTTATTGAATGAGATTTTAGTAAAAATCATGAGATTTTAGAGAAAATCACGAAATTGATGACCTTTTTTTTTGCTCACAAAATTCCAAAACGATTACCATTTTTTGTTCGGTGACCAGGGGGGGATCTGGCCAAAGACTTTAGGGGGGGGGGGGGTAAACCGCCCTATGTTCACCTATGCCCTATATGCATGTTCGTTCCAAAGTTGAAAAATGTGACTAAAATCGTCATTTTTAGCGTCGTATATGTTCAGAGTGTTCAGTCTATTTTCTATAACCAGAGATATTTTTGCTTCCCCTGCGTCTTAGACTTACATCTAACATGTGTTAGATTAGCTGCGGAAACTTACAGCTTACATGGCAATGCTTAGTTTCTATGTAAGCCTTACATACCGGTACCGCAGCGATTCGTAACATTGCATTTATTAGCATTTATGCATTGGTACTCGCTTTGCACACATTGGAAGATACAGTATACAATCGAGCGGCGTTAATAGCAAAACAAATACCAATCGAGTGAATCGCGATCCATCGTCCATCGTGAAATTAATTATTAAATTACCCTCTAATGGAATTTTCTTTTGTCGAATATTAAAGCGAATTTTGAATTTAAAAAAACAGATTGTTTTGTTACCGCTCTAACAGGAGTGAGATCAAAATGAATTGACAAATTTCTTATTCAACATCGAAATTTCATTAGTGCTACGCTCATCCGATTTTTCGGGCTTCGGGTATTTACACACAAACAATGAGACGGTTGATGAGAGTGTATGCGTGCTATGAATGAGATTTTGAACCGCATGATAATGCGTACACACAACAGAATAATTCAAGTAACACGATTTTTGCTTTAAACACATAGGAAAATGAGGAAAAAAAATCAGATGAAATTTTTATTTATTCTTCTTCTTTAATTTTATTTCAAAATCGGCACACGCATTGATTCAATTTCGATTTCCATACACCGCTCGATTGTATACTGTGCCTTCGAATGTGTGCAAAGCGAATACCAATGCATAAATGCTAATAAATGCAATGTTACGAATCGCTGCGGTACCGGCATGTAAGGCTTACATAGAAACGCATTGCCATGTAAGCTGTAAGTTTCCGCAGCTAATCTAACACATGTTTGATGTGAGCCTAAGACACAGGGTAAGCAAAAGTATCTCTGTCTATAACTAGTGCACCAAAGATTCGATCAACATGTACTATGGCGCGTTGGAAAGATATTGACTCCTTCTTTTCAGCGCAGCTTTGGAAATAAATATATCGATTCAAAAATGAAACGTTTCAAAAAAAATTATCAGCACCTGATTAGTCAAATGACTCCACTTACAAAAACTGACTTTTGAAAAAAAACTGACGTGCTGTAGACTATCCGGAAGTGGTTCTAAAACCTCTGAACTCCCCATTGTTATAATGTGTAGGTCCGATCTCTGTTGCAAGCATTTTTCCATCCATAGGTGAAATTTTTCTTTGAACATCTGGAAGATATAGATCCGAAATTTTAGCTCGATCTGACCACTACAAGTTTGTCAAAAAGTCTTTCAAAGGGTGGACGGGAAAAGAAACAAAATTTTTTTTTGGAACGAATAAAGTATGCACCTGTGGTGCATTGAAAAGCCTAGTTTATTTCGTATTTTTGTTTTTATTAATTCCATCAATACAGGATTCTAAAACAAGATATGTGAAGTTAACTGTGAATTCAATTTGAATATATGTAAGTTATAAGTCAATTATTCTTAATGTTCATGATCCATAATTATCTGATTCCACGAACTTATTATTTCCACGATTTTTTTTCTATCGTTTTATCTGCTTATAGCTCCTGAACATTGAAAATCTTGAATCGAAAATTATCGTGCGAGTGCATTTATGTATAATGTATATTGTTACTATTATTACCTATAATGAAAGTTTTTCTATTTAAATGTTTATATTTTTGATATCCATTTGAATAGATTCATTTCATTGTATTGTATATTTTTCTACTATCATTCTTTTCTTGTGGAGCAAATTTCAATTCGGTCGTTACAATTTTTTCATATCAAATTTTCTTGGAAGGATTATGTTTTGATTGGAATTTGCGCTAGACATGAAAAGTTTGAAACTCTGAAATTAGTCCAGCATTTTTGAAATAAGTGTTTTTTAGTTAAAAAAAAAATCCTATCCTATTCCATCCAAAGCACTTTCACATTGAATGATTCCAATTTCGAAATATTTTTTTCTATTCTCCGACTAGAATTTGTTTTCTTCTCTAAAATCTAAATTGAATTACATAGTTTGTTCCACTGCAAAGATTTCAGTATTTTCGTTTTAAAGACTAAGTTTGTTGAATGAAATTCACCATCATTTTGCATTCAATCTTTGTTTCGTATTGTTCTAATGAATCAACAAAACATTGATTTAATAGTGCTTCCAACTGATCAATAAACACTGAAATAAGCTTTATTGCTTTGGTAGTCTGCTGTATTCTTGAAGTTATTCGTTTACCTTTACGTTTCTACCAATAAACCAATGAAATAAATAGTTTTTTTAAAGCGATTCCTAAACTAGCATAAATCATTCAATATTTAATCAAAATAATAAAGTGCTGGAAAATGATTCTTTGATGGAATCGAAGTACTTTGTATAAGGCTTAAATAAAAATTGAAAATTCGATACAACACGGGTGCAGGCGATTCTAATTTAATGCACGATATTCTAATGATATGTCACTAAAACACTTCTAGACTATATTTTTGAATTTGTTGAATAATGAATCTATTTTTGGTTATGGCAACCGATTTAACTCATTTTTTTTTTTTTTTTTTTGAGCAACTCAAAAAATTCCACTGTTGAATGGACCTCTTTCTAGAATGCGGAATGCGAGTTAGCTTCTATTCGTTTAAATGTCAAAAAGTTGCTTCGCGAACAATAAATTTATAGAGAGTTTAGCAAATGACCTTTCTCCTAGCAGTCACACAAATTTAGCATATCATAATAATCAGAGGCATGAGGCATGACAATAAAATACCAAAACAAATTTTGATTGAATATAATACACTCGTATAATAATGAGACAGTGTAAATTTAAAAGGGGACGATGAATGTACTTTGCAGAGCTATGGCATAAGCGGTGGTTTTTCAGGTTTTGATCTTTTACGGATTAAATCACCAGTTAACGGTTAATGATTTCATGCTGTTTCAATTTCAATCCCTCTTTGATCGCGGCTCTTCACATTTTCGGATACAAATTTCCACAAATTGTTTTAAACTACTATTAATACTAGGATAATAAATGTAAACCCTTCATCCCATATTCATCCCTAATAAAAGCATCAAATTTCAATTTCAAACTGTAATATTCTATTTTGATTACAATTTAGTTCTGTTAATTCGAAAGACTTTTCGGTTTTTCATACTAAAATAAGCCACAATAGTAAGGCATTGAAAAAGACCAACGTATGGTAATGGAAAATTTGTCACACTATTAAAATCAGCATTCAAAATATGTACTAACTAAACATTTCTGGACTTAGCTGGTGAATTCATTTATACCGCCACAAAATTTATCAAGTGAATTCTATTTTGTATTAAGTACAATATGGCGTTTAAATGATATTCAAATATCTCTTGATCCGCAAAGGGCTAAAATTTGAATCTTTTGAACTACTTGATCGTGATTTAAAAGGCGCTTTGATCTCTTTCTCTATCTGAAGGCACATACTTTTACATGTTATTACAATTTAGTTTAACGAACAAAATTTATCTGTCTCAATACGTTCATAAATCTAATGTTTTAACATTAATAATTTAATATTTGGTTAAGGTCAACACATTTTTTTAAACTTAATCTATTTAGGCTTATAATATGTAACTGTGCTCAGATGATGAACTTTCCGAAATGGCAAAAATTCATTTATTTATCAACTCCAAGCAACTTGGCTGCTTCGTCAGCGGATGATAGTAGTACTTTATTCAAAATACTTGAATCGCTTATTCCTAGAAGATTACCAATTAATTCTGATGTTTCCTCACTTTCAGTTTTACCCGATTCGATGTTCAACTTCTTTCTATCCAAATCAATGGTTTCTCCCAATATTTTATTCATGAGAAATTTTTTCGTAATCAGTTCTGTCAAGTTTTGTTTTTTAACAAGGGCATCAGTCAATGAAGCAACATTTTCGAATGCAATTTTTGATGGAGGAGTTCTGGAAAATTGTTGTTCATCATCAGATATATCTGAGGCACTTTGTGCATTATTAGAATTGACATTGTGTGCATGTTTCTTTTGATGACGAAGCATACTATGCTTCAAAGTGAATTTTCGCATGCAAACTGGACAACTGAATGGACGTTCACCGCTATGTGTTCGCATGTGGCGGCGAAGATCTTCTGTCGACCAAAAACGACGTACGCAAAAAGCACAAATTACCTTGCGATTTGCATAATCTGGATATTTTCCACGATTGCCATTTTCACCGTGCTTTTCATCGTCTTCTGCCGAAATTGTATGAGCATCCTCTTCTGGTTCGATTGCTCCTTTCGATACTAGTAGTGCAAACTCTTGCGAATGATATACTTTAATATGATCCAAACACGAAAAACGATCCTGGAACGAACCATCGCACAAATGACATTTGAACGGTAAATCTGCATGTTGATTTGCTTGAGCTGGATTCTCATTCTTGATTTGTGGTATGTTTAACTGAATTTGAGGCAACATTGGTTGATTTGATATGGTTAAATTTGTTGCTAGTGATGTTGTACATTCTGATGCTGGTTTCTTAATTGGTTCTGGTATTTCTTCATCGATTGGAACATAAAGCGATACAGCTGAGTCGACATCCCCGTGCTTACGAAGTAAATGACGATCGCAATTACTTTTGGTTGTAAAAAGCAGAGGGCATTGGGAACATTTGAACGGTTTTTGTCCTGTGTGCGTGAGAATATGACGACGTAAAGAGCTTGACCATGGGAACATACGTTGACAGTATGGACAAGATACACGGTTCGGTGCTAAACTGTAGGCAGACTTTTTCTTGCCTTCAGTTGGATTTGAAATAAGATCTTCTGGACCCGAATTGTTACTTTCGGATGTACTACCGGATGCAACGAGGCCTTCTTCATCGCTATGTTCATTTGATTGCGAATCGGAATGAAAAAATTTGTTCAAACCGACTGAGTTGGTAGCGTTATCAACAAGAGTTGATATTGAAACCAAATCACCCTCGTCTTTTGAAGATCCACGAGATCGACCCTCAATCAATTTTTTCGAAACGAGTTTTGTTTGATCTTGGTTAGATTCCTTATGTGATTCATTTGTTTCAGAGTGAGCCGAAGTAGGTTTCGCTCCATCAAAGTTCTCGTTCGGTGTTTCGACGTTCATTGCTTGAAGTAGAATATTTTTAGCTATTTTTTTTGCAACTGCATTATTTTCGCTCTGCAAGGACTGTTCATCTGATTTGTCTAAATAATCTTGAAGTTGATGTTGTTCCTCATCGATGAAAAGTTTTGGCTCATCAATGTCATCTTTAAAGTCACCATCATCAGTTTCCTCTTGATGTTCCATTGAATCAAAATCAGCTTTGTCCGAGCGACATTTAAGCTGTTGGGCCAAAATAGCGAACTTTACTTGATCAGATATAGCGTTGAAAGCATTTGTATTATCAATTATATTTGTATGTTGAAAACTCGATAAATCAGATTGTGTTTGCATTGTCGTAGAAGATGGTGTCAAACTGCTGCTACTATTCCGGCGAGTAAAACTATGGCCATTGCGTTGTCGTTGAGCCCAATATTGTGGATGTTGCTGTTTAATATGGCGCTCCATATTCGATCTCAGTGTAAAACGAGCAGAGCAGTGACCGCACGCGAAAGGTCTTTCGGTGCGATATCGTCTTTGTTTTTGTTTAGGCATGAGGACACCATTTTTGATAACCATTTTGACTGGTCCTGGACTCGACAATCGTGGCTGTTGTGACTGTTGTGGCTTCTGTACCATATGTGCTCTGGATGAACGTGGCGTTTGTGGTGTCAATGGTAGCGGAACTCTCGTAGGTGAAATGCTCCTCTGTATTGGTGATTCCTGTTTAAGAGCCTTTTGTAGCAATGTTGATGCTGAATAATTTGTTTGAGGCATATTCGGTGGAGTTGGAAATATTGGATTTATGAACATGCTGTTTGGATAAACATTGTTGGTTGGTGTTAAAAGTATATCATTTTTGATGATATTTTTTATGCCATTAAAGTTTGGAGTCGGTAGTTGAGCCAAAAGTTGATTTTGCAAGAAAAATGGATGCAAAGGAAGTCCAGTGGTTGGGAATACCAAATTGCGATACAATTGTTGTAACTGAAAATAATGAGCAGGATCAATTTGCGGAAAAGCCTCACTAAACAGTTTATGCTGTGCTAATATCAATTGTTGATTTTTTTCGAAAATTGACAGGTCTGACGCTCCTAAAATATCATTCGATGATTTCTTGCTTAAATCCAACACATCCATGCTCAAATCAATTGGCTTTGAATCTTGTGGCTGTTGATTAGTTTCAATCTCATTTTCATCTGAAGCATTGTTGATTTGATTTGTGTATTGTGTCAACTGATCGATGCTTTTTACTTGAATCTTAGCAATCTTATCAGAATTGGCAGAATCATCCAATTGGGAAACTGGTGTAGAACAATCTTGCGGTGGTCTTTCCTCGTCTTCTTCGAATGATAAATTAAAAATTTGCATCTTTTTCACTGGATCGTCACAGCTTGAATCTTCAGATGGGTGATAAATAATGGCACGTTTAACTTCATCCCGTGTACTTTTGCCATGACGATTCCTCAAATGGCGTTCACAATTCGCTTTTGTTGTGAATGCGTAGTTGCAAATAGCACATTCGTATGGACGATCCCCGTTGTGTGTTCGCATATGGCGAATCAACGCAGCCTTATCATGAATTGAATACGGACACATATTACAACGAAATGGACCAGAGCCAGCAGCGGTTAAATGTATGCGATTGTGTCCTTTGAGCGCACGTAAATTTGGAAAGACGGCCGTACATAATTTGCATGGGAATTCTCCGCGTAATTTCATTTTACGGAATTCAGCAGTAAATGCATCTTGTTGCTCTTCCTCATCACGTGAATATAATTGCTCTGTGGATGATGCCATTGAAGTCATAGGTTGATCAAGCTGCCTTAACAACTCACTGCCAGATGAACTTACGTTGATCATCGATTGAATGTCTGCCAAATCTTTGTATTCTCCATTGGAACATTTAGACATAGAGGAATACCAATCATCTTTACGCAACTTTTTGTGCTCTATGCCATCTGTATCAGAATCGTATTCAGTTGATTGATAGAATTCATTTGGATTTGAATCATTTTTGTTTTTTAAGTCAAGATGAGCGAAAAAGTCATCTCGTCGTCGGGTGTCAGCTTCATCTGATGTTTCAGACAACATCCGTTTTCGCAACGAAATCAGATGCTTCGATTCGCTTCCTGCACACTTTGCAGTGTGTATATCCAGAGCACTTGAACATGGAAAAGCTCGATAGCATTTTTGGCATTCATACTTTTGACTGGTGATTGGCGTACGAATGCTTTGTTCGCACATAACCTTTGCAATCAATGGAAATTTCTCACTTGAAAAATCGACAAATGTGAGATCTTTGAAACCTTGTGTAATGTGTGGTGGCTTATTTTCAGCAGAGCATTTATGTGCGTTCAATGCTTTGTAACTTTTGAAAACAACTTCACAACAGCGGCATTTGGCCTGAATGCTTGGATGCTCCGTGTCGACATGATTTTCCAAGCCGGCCATTGTTAAAAAGTCATTGCGAACACATACCGGACAACAGAAGCGTTGTGGTTGACTATTCACCTCAATGGAGTTGTTGTTGATCACGTTGTTGTTATTGTTAAGAGTTTTCAGACGTCTTTTCACACCCACCGAATAAACATCTTCTGTATTTTTTCGTTTTCCATCATTTCCAGAACCGCTAGCGTTTGAGTCATTTGAGCCTTCACTTTCGTACAAGCCTTCACTGCTTCGATTTGATGACTTTGATGAGGATTCGTTGTTAGTGTTGTTTGTATTATTGCTAGTGTTGTTAGTATTAGCTCCACCGGAAACTGTACCCTTGTTGATTAAACCATCCCGATGTTTGTGCGTACGCATATGACGATGCATGTTTCCATTAGTTGTGAATGTCACGTGGCAAAATTTACATGTGAACGGTCGCTCTCCTGTGTGAACCAGGACATGACGATCAAGAGATGATGCCGACGAGACTACCTAAATATTTATCAATAAAAAATGCATTAGTTTCATAAAAATGAATATGACTTTGAGGAAGAATTATGTTGAAAATTTCTCCCTCAGCAAGAAAAACAAAATAAGAAAGAAAAAAAAACCATTATAGTTATCAATATAGCCAATACTAATCAACCAGTAACCAATAACTGATGAAGAGAAAATATATCAAATATCGGCTATCATTTAAAGTAAAACCATTATACCCTGAATAATGAATATAAATAAAAGAGAAAAAAAAATAGTTGTCATATATTTACCTTGAAGCAGATCTGACAAGTATAATTATGGCTTCCATCTGAATTATTGTGACCGCGTATGTGTTCAGTGAAGTCGTGCTGTGTGGCTGAGCATACACCACATATTGGACAACTGTACTGTGACGTCTTGCCATTATCATTGCTGCCATCGCTATTTTCATTACTTCCAATACGTTGTGACCGTTTCGAATGATTATTTGATTTTAAATTATTGTTATTATTGTTGTTGATATTAGGTGGTACACGGTCAGCGAAACGAAAACTTTTTCGCAATGAAATCATGCTATTTTCCAACTGCCGTAAATTTTCTCGTCTTACAATCGTTCCATGTGCATTTGATGGATCGGTATTTGCCTCAACATTATCTTCTGAATGATCGGCATCATTGCTCGTTACTGTATCATTTTCATTGTGATTTCGACTTCTCCGGCGTGTTTCTCTGGTTTCTCTATCCGATGATTCGAAACCAACTAGTTTTACCGTTGCGTCTGACTTTGATAGTATTTTGATATTCGCACTGATGTCATTAGCTGCAACTAAATCATTGGTTTGCTTATGATCGATATCCATTGATCCGTCTATAGATGATGATTCAGATGTTGTTGAAAGTCGTTTTTCCATTTTTACTGAAACGTAATGGATAAAAGGCATTGTTTTATATAGTTAACATTATATTATACATATGTATAGTGTATATTGTACTAATGCAGCTCAATAGAATTTATTCTTTTTTATTGAATAACGTAAAACAGAAGAGAAAAGAAGAAACAGTGCTTTTGATTTGCTCAATCAATCACATTTAACCTTAATATCCAAATACATATTTAAAAATTTGATTTGGTTCTGAATAATTTAAGTTGAGTGTGTTTCGCAGTGGTTGAAATATTTATTAAATTTTGTATTTGATCCATCATAAGGTTGCGATAACACGGACGATAGATACTATCTAACAAACTTTCATCTAATTGTAAATTCGATCCCGAATGAAATACTACTTTCGAATGGGTAAATACAGAACTCATTCATAAATCGACAAAAATTCGTCTGAAATTTTTATAGTCATTGGCAGATATTGGATTTAAATATAAATATGAGACTCATTTTTGAAAGAAAAAATTCATTTCAATCCCCACAACCGAATTCTTTTCAATTTAGAAGAAAAACAATTTCTGCATCATTAGTTTAAATTTGTTTTTGAAAAAATCACTTGCATGTGACGTTCGAGAATTTCTAGTTTTCCACTCAAAATCACTTTTCATCCTTTACAACCAGGTTCGTCTTTTTTGAGAGAAAATAAATATTTCTGCATCATTAGTTCAAAAGTTTTAGTGAAAAATTCATTCGGAAGTGCCGTTTAGAATTTTTCAGTTGTTATTTCTTTACTCCCCCTACATAGTGCGAAAAACATTTTGTGAAAATAAAATGAAACTTGAACAGCCTCTTTGTAAATATTATTTTATATGCTCTTTTGCAATAGTTTCTTTTCCGATAATCTCAAATATTGTACAATAATTGAGGATATGAATTATGAAATAAGAAATCGTATAATATTAACATTTCCGTTTGAATGTTTGTCGTGAAATTGTCAATTATTCTTCAGTTTTCAGACAGACATCTAACTTAAATTCAGTGAATAGGGGGGGTATACTATATGTTTACTTGCAGTATTACTGTATCCAGTTACATCAAATATCGAAACTAATAATAATAACCCAAGTCTCAGATGTTCAGAGTTCAGAATTAAGAACTATAGACTATAGATTACATTTGATGACATTTGAATAAAAAATTTGAATAATATTATTGCGGCTTCGTGAGATTTCAATCATTTTCCACAAAAATACAAAGAAGGTGAAAAAATCGATATTTAAGATGCCATAGAAGTAGAAAATCCGATTTAGCATTCATAGTTTAGTAGGACTTCAACATTATATCTAGTCTTCAGTGTATGTAAGTATTCTCATTTTATCCATCATGAACATAAATATATTCTTGGCCTAATAGTGATGTTGCGACTTTTCATTTGATAGCAGTTTCAGTAGCGACAGGACTGACGATTACGAAATGTGATATACGCGGACCTGTCAAGACAGGGAACAATGAAAGTGCTAGTATATATCATCTTTAAGATATTTTATATCTTTCAATTCTAATTTAATGTGAAGCATAGGAGAGGCATGAAGTTCGATGATTGATTTAAATACAATTCATCCACTGAGTCATTCCATCAAACAAAGTTTGGCGAAGTAAAAGAAAACATTTTTTTCTTATTCATAAGAGGGAGAGAGAGAGAGAAACGTCACGCCTTGTCGGTTCCGTGTCTACATTTTCTCACATGCCTAGAGGACCTACGATGAAGCTTTGAATCATTTGGCGAGAAAAATCGAAGCGAAACCAACAAACCAACAGCTGCAATAGCAACGATAGCTGTTCAAAAATCGATAGGACGAGAGCGGGAACGAAAGGAAAAAATATAAGAGTCAAATCGAAGATAAAATTCGTGTATCATGAAATTTTCTATTTAGATTTTTCAGGCTAGAGCTCGGAATGTATGCCGGAAGTCGCATCAAAAAAAATATAACTATAATGAAAACGATGCATTGCGTCGTCATATTACTGATTATTATGAATGTGAAATTTGGGTGTGGCTGTATATAATACGATAACGATAGAGAAAAATCTCTCCTACTAGTTGAACTCAAGCAGCGAATAGCTCTTCAATTTAATCATTTTGGTTTGCACGATTTCTCTCATTGTCGCTGATGGTGGTTCGGTGAACCGTGTATATCATGCAGTGTATCTTCTTTTTTTTTTTTTTATCCGACCGGTATTCATACCAGGAATATTGTATGAAGTCCTCGTTTACACGCGCGTTCTGGTGCTTCGTCAATTTCCATTTTCGCCTTTCCTCCCCCTTTTATAACATGATTTTTTATTCTCTTTTACCTTTTATCTATACCATGAATAAAATTCAGTTTCATTTGCGCTAAGAAATGGAATTCTGCACTTATACTAAAGGCACACACCTACACACGAAGCCAACAAAATACATGATTACAGCAAATTTTAATAGATGAATAAAATGAAACGAAAACATGGGAGCTAAATGAATGGTAACATACATATACAAATGCAGACAACAGAGCATTCAAGGCTCTATCTCTGTATTCACATCTGCAGAATATATATGAAAAAAAAAAAAATATTATGTGCCTAGCTTTCTCATTCCGTTCTCCTATTTCAATTTTTTGAACTCCTGCGTACATTTTGAGGATGGAATTGATATTGTTCTATACATACTTTGTACATAAGTGTATGCAAGAAAACTATTCATTTTTGTACAATATTTCTGAATTGCTAATGTTCCAACTTTCATTTCACTTCTGAACTGGAAAATTAACAAATGGATATGAACTGTGTACATTTTAGATGTACAATGAAAGCACAGCACAATTCGATTGCTAGGCATTGAAAAGTAACCAAGCAACCATACATATCAAAACAAATCCATTTTGTGACTCTACAGATGGGGCGAAACGATTGTGAAATTCGTTCTGTCCAGTTTCTTCCATTTTTGTCTCGCAATTTATAATTTCCATCGTTGGTTTGCCTCGTGCTCTATCAGATCCTATCATGAAAATTACTACGAACATTATGAAAAAATTGTCATTTCACGTTGTCCACATATTTTGAATGTGAATGCTATTCTGATATATTTTTCTCTTTCCGTTTGAGATTTGTTTTGCTCTTGAATCATAGGCGTAGGATTTTAGGAAGCTAGTGTTTGAAGTTTTGGTGGTGATGTGACGAAATCATAGACATGATTTCGGATTAAACCATACAAAAATATCACTTATAACGACTCTCAATGGAAAGAAAAATCGTATTAATTAACCAACGAAAATGGGCTGTTATTTGTGATGTTCGTTGTAATATGAATAAACGTGTCTGTTGAATGCGCACCTTACATAAAGTGCTGTTAGGCATTTTACCACACGACACAATTGTTCACAACTAATAATTCAAATGAGAATACACTGAATTGGCATTTTTCTTTCGATTTCAATTTCTTAATCTTGTTTTTTTTTTGTTCATTCAATAAATAGCAAATTCAGTGCTTTATACATATAACTAAAGTCGACTTTTGCGCATATTATTTTTTCGGATATTCTCGATTTCATTCCATCGTTACAAAAGCAGGGGGGGGGGGTGAAACATTGGCTTTTGACGTTTCTTAAATGTACCTTGACAGTTCTCTCGAAACGTCATAGTGTATTGAAATGAATGTATTGATCATTTTTTGCGCATATTTGTTCATTATTGTGCACAATTGAAACTTTCATTTTCAATACACTATAATGTTTTGAGAAAACTGTCAAGGTACACTTAAGAAACGTCAAAAGCCAATATTTCACCCCCTTGAACAAAACGAAAAGCATCAAATTTATAATTGTACTTGAATAGCTCAATTCAATTGAATACCATTTCAAAATTTCATGTTTCATTTATTGCTGAATATTTTTAGACATTGGCTGATTCTGCACTTGCTATTGGTTTTCTTCTCTCTTTATACGTTTAAGTTTCTTCGACATAGTACAGCACTCATTTCGCTCATGCTGAACAATTAAATTGATATATATTTCTTTCAAAATCCAACACAAAATATATTGAATGGCGAAATGAGCGGAGCAAAAAGTATAAAAAGAGCAAAAATAAAAGTGAACGTTCGGTCTGACTCATCAGTCTTTACTGAATTGAAGTGGTTTTTCATTGTATGTATAGAATCAAAAATAAAGCAAAATAGATCCATTTTAGGGACAATTCGTTACGAGTGTTCGCTCATTTTGTTCAAAACAATCGACGATTACTTACTATATATTTGAAACACAAGCATCGTTGATCAAAATCAGAAAATGGGAGTATTAATGAAGAATGCTTGAAATACAAGTTCTTTAAGTGAAATTGTCCTAGTTTATCTACATTTCATGGACAAAAAATATATGTAAATTGCCATTTAGCACGTTTAAGTAACGATAGTTGCACGTAGGACATCGAAAAAGAGAAGGTATATCATATAATATATCAAGACGTGCTCTCGATGAAGGAACAACAGCAGCAGTAGGTGCAATGTAGAATGCATATAACCACATAACGAACGTGCTTCAAAATGGAGATACGAGAAAGAGACAGCTATCTGAACTTGGGTTCAGTGGGTGGTTACGAAGTATTCATTATTCATACGCTCAATGCTGAATGCTGCTCTGCTTGTATGCTTTTGTTATTGTATTTCCCTTTTTTACTGATTTGTTCAGCTGTCGCTTCTACCATTAGGTTCATTCGCTACATATGTGCTGCTGTGCTACGCTCTATAGTCTATAGTAAGTGTCGAGTCACCCGCCAAGCGAAAAACAGTTTGTTGATTTTTCATTCGCTCGTTTCACACATCTCGTTGCTCAGCAGCTGTACATTGTATATTGCCTGTATTAGAAACAGTTTTTCCTACTCAAATGCTCTCAATTTCAAATATCATCTGATTGGTCCATTCAAGCGTAGGATTTCGACATTGAATGTGAATTGGTATAAGAGAGATGGAACGGAATAAACACATTTCATAGGCTACAATTGCAAATGAATAGGATTGGTGTTTTATTGCGAATACGTATACCGTATACATATAATTTCTTAACTTCAGAGTGAGAATTATGTTTGTTTTCAAAGCAGTTTCACTAACGTCATTTAACTGATGTAATATTATACGTAGTTCCTTATATTTTATAGGTACTTGTGACCGATGATTTATCTTCAATTTATTTTATTGATTTTGCGTCAGTTTGAGTAAAAAAGTATTCATTTTGTCAGACTATTGAATCATCTGACGACGATTTCAATGATATAGATCGAGCTTCAGCTTTCATCAACCTAAAATAAAGTCAAACATCAAAACCAACAACGAAAAACGAAGATAAATTGAACTACACGATTCTTATCAATATTTCCATTAATTGTGTAAATATTCTTTGCTTATCTCAGACGAAATGATCCAACTCGTAGAGAATGAATTGAATACATAAAGGAGAGGACAGAAAGGTGAGAAAAGAAATAACAAAATAAATACATCAATAGCTAATTCCCGTCTGACACTCATCTATCGATTTCGATGAATTTGTCATTTGATAAGAGAGTAAGCCGTGCAGCGTTCAAATAAAAACAATTAGAAAAATAAACGTTTTCAAATGTTGAACCGACGAAATTCAGTTTAAAATAATGAAAACGTCTCCGAAATACGAAGAGCACTTGATATATTTTGAGTCACCATTTTCTGAATTTAATTTGGATTTCTCACTGTACTGACTCACATCTCAAGAGACTTTTGAAGAATCGAATGGACATCTTACGTATGAAAAAAATGTATAATCATCAGGAATGAAAAATTTATTTGGTACCTTTCGTCGTTGTTTTGACATCAGGCAATTTCATAACAATGTTGAGGGTTTTGAATTATAATGACCATAATTTGGAACAATTGAGACCTGCAAACCACGCTGCATAAAGATGAATATTTCTTTATTTTTCGTTCGAGATGCTCATTCCTAGCGCGCCAACGCATCGCACCATTCAAATGAACGAAAAAACTAATAGTTCAAATTAGTGTTCACAGACAAATTCACATTAGCACTCAGACAAATATCCACAGACCGCATTAATGATTTTATTGCTGACATTTCTTCTCCTGGTAATAATTTCTATTGTTTGAAATATGCTTTTCAAGTCGATCGAGACAATAACGAACAATCCTAATGCATTTTATCTGTAGATTCAAATAATATTATAATATTCTTCTGGCATGTGCACTGACTCGTAACGACAATGCATACCGAATGGAACACATGCATTTCATTTTCGCTTCTCGAAAAAAAAAATTAAGAAAAATATATATGTATTTATGGAATCGAGACGAATAGATAGGAGAACTGGAGAATAAGGGACTAGAATAAAACATATGATAGAGTAATAATGAAACATTGAAACAATACGTGAAACGAGCCAAATCGAACATATTGGATGGTGAGAAGTGCACAAATGGACACGGAAAGATAAACAATGAACGGAGAAGATAAAATTCAAGAATGAAAGAAAAAGAGATGAGCGTGTGCAAGGAACCAGGACGAAATTCATTTTATTTTAAGTAGACAATGCGGAGAAAGGTATAAAAAAGTTCGTCATCATTTGCGTGATCTTGATCTCACTGAATCGAAACAAAAAGACAAACACGTTGAGTCAAATATATGAGAGGCTGAAATGAATTTAAATGAAGAACATCAACATAAGAAGGAAATGTAAAGATGATGAAAAGTTCTGAAGAATTTTGGTTTAATGCTATAATGTCTATACTGTAGTATACGTGTATCGAGTTCGACTCATTTGCTGAATGACAATTGTAACAAACATGCAGGTATATGGACGATAAATAGCATTTGGGAACGCGGCATTGTTTTTTAATATAACAATGAAACAACTGAGGAATGGATAACTAACTTTTTTCGTCGATTTAGTTAAAATGAATTTGGATATGCATAAACGTTTGATTCACTATAACTATAATGGCAATGATGGAGGTAAAATTCATGCGCTCGCGCTCATTTTAAATGTCCTGTTGTCTTACTATAACATATATATATATGAACTATGATACATAAACAGATGACGAATCAAATGTGCATTACGCATTGTTAATGTTATATTTTTGTTCTTTTTGTTCTTCTGTTTTATTCGATAAGTTGTTCAGAAATAAATATGTTTCGTTGTTATTTTATTACACCTGCTAGGCATCTTATGCACAGCACATCACATTTACACGCAATCGTATGTTGGTCGTACAGCTTATGTCCGCTATGCTCTGCACCCCGTTTAATAATCGTTTCTGTATTATTTTTTTTCGAACGTATTTTGAACATTGAACATACACCTCCACAATTACTAATACACAAATTATGTTTGCCAGTTAGGAATGTGGTGGTTTTTCCGTTACCATTGTGTATCAATTGTATATATATATATATATATATATATATATATATATATTGTAGTATAAGTA
>GL501432.1:557677-588398 GCA_000149185.1 Mayetiola destructor
TAACGTAGTAGTATATATATATATATATATATATATATATATATATATATATATATTGAGTATAAGGTATAAGGTATAGACAAATATGAAACCCTTAACTTGTCCTCGAATTTCACATATCTCTGCTATTTGTTGCTCTATTTCATTCACCATAGTGCATATGATCGGGACGATTTGATTCGAGAAAATCAATTATATTATTTACATTTTTTATTCTTCCAGCAACGCACTATGCAATATCTGAATAATATTTAGAAGGTTGTGTTTGTGAGTGCTGTGACGATTAGTTTGTTTACCTCCATTTCGAAGTCACCAACTGGATGAAAAAACTGATCACGTTCACCTTTCATATATTATTGCGCCTATTTCCTCGGATGGTAAGTTTATGTCATTTCTTTTCATTTCGTTTTATTTTACTTCACACACATGTGCATCGATGCCAGAATTACTAAAAAGCTGGGCTTCATAGCACTTTTGAAATGTGAATAACAATGAAAAAAGACCAGCGAAAAGAGGATAAAAAGGCAAAACAACAACCGACCATGTAATGTGTTCGCATAGCATTCGAGTGGCTGAACTGAACTGAACTGAAACATTATAGAGGTAAAAAAGACATCTGTCGGTTTTTGGTTGCACTCGGAAGGAAATTAATTAAATGAATAAATATCGATCTTTTTCTTGTATTTTATGCGAGCGTACTAGCAGAGTTTAAGTTTTGACGATTTGCCCTCGACAGGATTTATCGGGTTTTTGTGCGGATTGAATTTTATTCCGTTTAGTCATCAAAAGTATCTTTTAGCATTTGATTTTAAAAAAAGTCTCAAATTTGTGCTGGGTTGCAATACCGGACGCAAATATTTTCAGCCGGCAAGAGTTTTACCACACGGAAATACAGTATTATTGCAATCGCTTCGATGATTTTGTCTTTTATCTCTTATGTCCTCTTCATATACATATCAATTTTCCAATTCAAAAATTTGAATGTTGGCAAAAAGATAAATGGAATAACGGCCATCGATTATGAACCAAAATAAAACCATTATTACTGGTGGATATGCACATATGAATGACTATACCGAACCGATGGATTAATAATAGGAAGGAAGAAAACCTTGTATGGTTTTATTTTTAGGGAGCAAAGTAAGTTTTGATACAACCGTTCGCTTAAAACCAATAGTTCGTAAAGAGTCTCATATAGCAAAAGAAATTTAGAAGGTGGAAAATAAAAAAAGAGAAAAATGCGAGCACGTACCGAAATGCACGATATATTATAGATACATATGCTTCTATTGTACGAAAAAAGTGGTCAACAACCCGCGCCGTTCAAAACGTGCAGCCTTTACCAAGTTTCATCGTTCTTTTCATTTTTTTACTTTAGGTAAGTAGCAAAAGGTGCTGGTCTGAGATGGTATTTCGATTGTGGCACAAAAGTGCGAGTGTACTCAATAGAAAATATGATGCCCACATTAATTGAATGTAAAAAAATATTCGATGCCAACATACACTATCCTCCAGATGTTTGGAGGACCCAATGATTTTCGAAACAAAAACTGATGACAAATCAAATGTGCATTACGCAATTCTGGAAAAGTAGTGATTATTCTGTTGAGAAGCTACCAAATTATTCTTACAAGAGCTTTAACACTAAAAAATATTTCAGTATGATAAAGATATGCATAAGAAAAATTCAAAATTTCATTTAAATCCATTGTCTAATGCATGTTGGAATTTTAACAATAATCAGTATCTCGCATGAAAACTTTAGGTGCACCAAACTTTTGAAGGATGGTGTAAGTTTCGAATATCTGTCAATAGTCTGTAGCAGGTTGAACTATCATTTTAACAAAAAAACAATTTCAGGAACAGACGTTACATTTGATCATTTATTCTGTTTCTGTTTTTTTTTAACTTTAGATCATTTCGGTTGAATCTAAAGTGGTACAGGAGGCATATGTATTAATCAAGCCATGCAGAACATGTTCAGAAATTATCTTTCTCATTCTTTGTTGTTACTGCTGCTGTTGCGTCTGCGTTAATCTCTCATTGTTATTACGTTCGTTCTACGTTTTTTTTTGTTTTTGTTTTTTTTTTTTTAATTTTTCATTCCACTCTTCTTCTCATGAGTAAACACCGGCACACGTGCCAAATGTACATCGGAAGCTGCTATAGTGCAGCTGCAAAGTCGATGATGAAATGAAAAAAAACTATAATCGTCAGAAGTCAAAAAACATCGCGCAATCCAAGGCTTGGAAAATATGATTTGAGTACGCGTACTTCAGGTATTATTTGCTGTATGTTGCCCTCAGTTTGAGAGATAGATGATTGGTGTCTTCAGCAAGTGCTGCCTTTTGGACAAGATCTGCAACTTTCCAGAACTAACTGAGGGCTACATACATCAAATAATAGTTCAAGTACAGTACGTGTGAAGTGAGTTTTCTTTCCTTGGCACAATCAACATATCATCCGCTTAATACTTCGAAAGAGAGGTGAAAAAAAGAGAAATGAATGTAAAAAGTAAGAACTGGAATGAAACATATAAAAGGGATTTCGAACTGGCCCATTTTTATTTCATGCCACTATAGATGTGGGCCGTTGTGCATACAAATTGATGAAAATTAAAATTGTTGTGTCTTCTCTTTTTCTTACGTTATCGCACCTTTCGTTGTTTGTTATTGATGGAAATCTATTTTTTTTTTGTTCATTCGCTTCAAAACAATATGAGCAGCTGAGGAAGGTGGATGTTGCCAGCTAAATTTTCATGCAACTTGTATGCCGTTATTAAATCATTCGGAATATGGATTCCAATAAGTTTAAATAAACTCAATAAAAATGTTTAATCACATGGATATGTTAATGCTGTATGATCTGCAGTAATAATCTCTCTATGGTACTAAAAATTATGGAACATTTTGCGACCTCTTCAGATACTGTAAAAAGGTTCATTAGCAGACATTCCCAACATACATAACGATTCAAAAGGTAAAAATATGGAACTATCTATTAATGAAGTTAAAAGTAAATAGATCTGTAAGTAAGTATCTCAAAAAATGATTGTTCAAGTTAAAATGTACGGTATGAATGACGCGTATTGAAAACGATTGATACGGAAATACATTATAGTATTTATTGATTTTGCCACTCATCAATGCGAATCACCGCGCAGAGTCAGCTATGTAAGAAATGAGAGGAACACGAAAAATATCTAACAACGCAATATCGTCAACCGAATCATATTTGAAGACAGAAACAGTGAACAAAAATCCCTGGAAAAATGTATCGCCGCGAAAAATGAATGATGTATGTACGCGTTTACACATAAATGGAGCAAATAAAGAAAAACCCGACAAAAAAATGCTCCGAAATATTTTCCGAAATCACAACGTTCTGCTGGTTTGGTTTCAATTTTTGTCTGAATTGTATCGGATGGGTGGCGCTTTTTATCTTATATAATAATAAGCAATCAATGCTATATAGATGTACTTCGAGTGAGTATATAAATGCTTTTTCGTCGATGAGTAAAACATCGAACAAAAATTTGAAGAATTGATCAGCATGTAAAGATAACGATGGATACTTATAACTCATGCAAATGGAAAATTCGTAATGAAAATCCATTTATGCGGGCAATGGGATTCATACTGTTAGTCAAAATGGGACAAAGAAAGCTTCGAAATTTGGACATTGCTGAAAGTCGAATGTAGGAGCATCATTTACATCTTTCGTGATGTACAATTGTGAAATCTGTACATAATGTAATGCACTAACACGCGTACAAAGCACTCTATCTCTCCAATTGGGATTGATGTTTTCAACAATACAATAAAGGACATGCGCTATGCGAAAAAAGTTCCAGTTCATGGTACAAAAGGCAGCATATGAAAAAGCAGACTTCACTAAACTACACATAGTGAAAAGGAAATTATAAATTATCGATAGCCTTCTCATGTAAAATTTCCGAGGATAAATGAATAAGCCAATGTTCGTATATAATTTGCACTAGGTTTTAACATTCTTAAATATTTTTTTCAACTCAAGATTTAACAACAATTACGAAATTACATAACTTCTATAAAATTAAATTCAAAAGGTAAAATAATACCTCTAATTTATTTTTTTGTAACTTGAAAGCACAATAAAATTTATGTGAAAAAACTCACCAAAATTGAAATTTCTTCTCCAGATATTTTCTTCAGATCGTCTCTGTTCTAATCATAGAATCTTGGACATTTCAGGAACGTTTGTGTGCTACTTTATTTACTTTTGAATTGGCTGTTTTTCCCTTATGTTCAATTTTCAACAGAATTTTATTAAGGCATTCATTAATCACTCGAATGTTCGCGAAATTATTTTTTAATTGAATTTTTTAGAACTGATGATTTTTACGGATAGATTTTTTACGGCACTTTTACCAATTACCAATTTTACACAGTTTAATGAATATTTGATGTTCGATAAACATTCGAAATTCAACTTTTTGATATCATTCTTATTGTATTTAAAAAAAAACTTTGTACAAGAATAATTGAAAAAAGTGCTCAAATTCTCAGAAGAAGAATAGTTGTTATTTTTTTTGGGTATTCAATTTGAGAATGCAATGAAACTTCTGGTCAGCGTTCCAATTCACACAGTTGTGCAACAAAAAAACTTTGGTGGTACAGATAAGTATGAAATTGAACAAACGAAATGGATCGAATAATTTAGGAAAATGATAAAAAAGATGTGTTCCTCCTGCAAAGGTCTCCGGAGATGTGAAGTGTATTAACAGTATAGTGAGGCTTCTATCTGACGTATTTCACATCGTACAAATATCAAAGACAGGGAACTAGTCATCTGTACACAAAACGTCTATGTATTCGGTTTTAATGTGTGAGACAAATGATATTCCGTACATAATCGGACCCAATTGCCTGTATATATCCGCCGTCGTCAGTGAATGCTTCGTTGATACTGTGTATGCATTCATTTAAATGTGTAAGTATAACTCTGCTCTGCTCTGCTCCCAGCTACGGCGTGTGTCTTTCCTTCTCGTTGCTTCGATCGGTTGCTTTATTATTACCTTACATTGCATTCGTACTGTAATGAAAACATCATTGCCTTGGAGTGCGCGCTGATGTTTAAGTCTTGCTGATTTTTTTCTCGCTTTCTTCAAATGTAAGCTTACTCTCTCGTCTTTCAAAGCAAATGATTTTGGCTACTTGCTTTGAATACAAATTCTATAGTACGGGACTTGAACGTGATAAGAATGGATCCTTAAAAAGATCAGATTCACTTATACAACACTACGCAAAAATGTTTAATGCAACAAAACTGCCAGTCTATCAATTTTCAAGTAGACATTAAAATGAACAATGAAAAATTCCATAATTCTTTGAAAATTCTGATCATTTCATTCATTGAACATAAATATCCGTGGTATATAGAATATCGAACGTATTACAAAAATATTACATTCGAAGTACGCAAAATGGTATTACTTTCCATAAGTTACTTCAAACGATTGATGATGTTTCATATTTTATATAAATTGATTGATAATTCATCAACCGTTTCTCTCGTGATTTTATGAGCATATTAAATTGAATTCGTTTCGTTATCTATGCCGATTACTCAACTGATATTAATTTCATTGGTTCTGGGTGTTTACATATTTTTGCTGGAAAAATATAATTATTTCTGTTTCATATCACAATCACAATGAAGCTTTGCATTTTCCGGGATACCATAGCAACAAAAATATGTATGCGTGCAGTTTTTGATCACAATTTTTGACTCTTATAAGACCGTTATTACGCATGACTCAACTTATTGGCATGCAATATTTATTTACTTCAGATAAATATTCATTTGGTTTTTATCATATCCGTTGAGATAGAAATCGATCATATTTAATATTCATCTAGAGTTTTAAGCAATTCACGGTTTTAAAACCAGTGATTTGTGAAGAGATTAATTTTTTTTTTTAAATTCATCCAAAACAAAATTCTTCATAGCCATTATCGTTTTATGATGAACGAATTCCTGTAATTGTGGATTGTAACACTGGATATGATAAAATCGATTGTGCAAAATGAGAGACACTTATTACAGCTCATGGTTTAGGATGTTTTAGACTAAAAACTCACAATTTGGATTAATTCTTCTAGTTCATAAACGTGAGATAAAACGAGTCAGAGTAAATGAATTCTGAAATCTCTTATCTCCTAGACTTCAGTTTACACAATAAATACAAAACAGATTTTATTGAACAATTTTTTTCATTCGTGACGTATGCTATTTCAGTTTACCGAGAAAAATCATAGTTATCACCTAAAATTTCAATCAATTCATCGATATATCAAATTGAGGTAATATCCATTGATTACATATGAAATATGAAGCTAAAACGAATAATATCATTCTGTAGCAGAAACAAACACACGGAGCTAAAGTAAATAAAGCGATTACGGTAAGAGGGAGAGCAACGCCAAATGAGCAAATTCTATCGTTGTTTTGTGTGTTTGACTTTTTTTATCAAGCCTTTCTATCTCTTTAGTCGTTACGTCGCTGTGTTCTCGTGTATCGGTGGTATCGCACCCAAGAAAAAAAATCAATAAACATCCATATGTTATCAGCGTGAATAATACTTTGTTGTTTGGTGCTCACAAATTTATTTTGGTGAGGTGTTGTCGTCGCTCCTTTACATTTTAATCACGTTTTATGAATTATGAAATATTAATATCAAATAGCAATATGGAGCCTAAAATCTATGATGATTTTTGATATCATCGAGAGAACACAATATAATGACCAAAACTGAACAAATGGATGGAGAAAGGAATAATGATTATACACATTTCGTCGACCAAAAAATAAACGGCTGTTGTTCGATTGACTGAAGCAGCTTCGAACTATTTTCTAGAGAAGGCTTTTCTGAGTCAATCACGTTGCCATCCTCTCAAAGAGGATCATTCACATATGAACTCGTGTGTCCACAACATCCGCATATAATGAATATATTTATATATATGATTTTTGAAAATTTTAATTGTAGGATTCATCAGATAGAAGAAAAAATACGAATCGATTATTTTCAAATACGACACTCGTATCTCAATCATTTTATCTCCCTCGAACCTGCATATCGAGCATTATTATCATTGAATGACAAATCTTTAATCTACGTTAATGTGAATTTCCAATGATGAGCTTCAGAACCAAATGCGATTCTAAAGTCATACATTATTGAATGCAGCCCGTTACCTCTTGAATGCATTTTTGCTCACTGTGAAACGTTAGATTTAAACTCACAACAGTTCATTCAATACAATTGATTGACGACTTGAGTTTCAAATCGTTATAATCTCATGACGATTTTTATGTGTAAGCGTAATGCTGATATGTGTTACCTTTCATGCAAACGCTAGTACAAAACAATAAACGTGTGCGCTCTTTGAGCGCACTAAACATTGGAATGTGTTGATGTGAAATTTAAATCGGCTGAATTTTCATATCCACAATTCCAAATAAACAATTTTTGTGATATGAGAAGAGGATCTTGATATATTAACGCAGTGGATACATGAACGACACGCAATTTCACGTTTGTTAGCAACATATTTGTCTCATATTTGTTGGTATTGTTGGGAAAGATTCATTTTCCAAAAATATCAATCAATTTTCTTTTTCTTGAAAAACTGTTTTTTGGATTTTCATTATTTGAGTTGTTTTTAATAGAATTTCTGATTTTAAAAGATCTAGAATTGCTGTTCGTTTGATGATATATTTTTCATGTTGTGAATCACGACTCATCAGCGAATCAATCTACGACGAGTTCTACTCCTGTATAGTCGAAGGTTTGTTTTTTCATTTGACTCGATTCGACCAAAAAACAATTCTTTGGAACTATCGATAGTTATATTTTTCATGAAATATTGATCTCAAATAATGCAAATTCAAATTATTTGGATATATGCAAACAAAATTGCCGTGTTTAAAAGAATATATTAGGGGTCGGTTTTTTTATTCGGAGAAGTCCATTTCTGAATCTCGACGATTCAAGCACATACATATTAAATTCAAAGCTCTTGTGCTCATGTTTGGATAGATATTTGATATGAAATACATGGTATGTGAAATTATTATTTCTTATACGCAGTCTACCAAACAGTAAACATGAACTGGATTTCAGATTACCATATTGAACTGTTTAAAATTCCGTCCGAACGCCGTAATGAAACGAGTGACACAAAAGCGATAATTATGAAGATATCTATGCTGGCAATTGTTTACAACTCTGACGAAAAAATGATTTTAAAAACTGCACAGCCAGTACCACTTTTTGAAGAAATCCAATTGTACAGTAGATTAGAGAATCGTGTTGATTCAAATAATTCATCATAAATGAAAATATGTTTATTTAAATATTGAATGATTACGCACCGAAAAATTATCTCGGGTGATTTCATCTGACTTTGCAGATTTTGGATTTTGTTTATTTGTCGGTAAGATTTGAGCGAACCATTCTGAAATGATCAATTTAAATTTTATAAACTCAAGAGTCAAGATTTTCTCATAAATCAGCAAATTGAAATAATTAAAAAAAAAAAAAGCTAAATATTTATTCAAATCAATCGCTCGAAGAGTAGATGCTGTCTCCAATTGAATACAATGACAATCTTAAATCAATAACTCAAAATGAACAATACTTTTTATGATTCACAAGTGAGAATAAATTTGATCACGCAGTAAAAATTGAGGACTGAAACGTACTGCTCTGGTGGACTGCGAATGTATGTTTTTATTTGTAAGATCCGGTAATATGAGCATTGAATATAATTTCAATTAAAGTATATGAAACGCCTGCTTAGAATGGATTAAAGACAAATGTAAAACGAAAATATTTAACAAAGTTGGTACTCATGTACCGATTTTCAATTGTTTCAGAGACGCAGTCATAATATAAATAAATTCGGTTTTATTACAATTTGGTTGAGTTCATTGTTTTCTTTTTCCGTTCAAACACCATTCTAAGATGCCGCGCACCTAATTTTCTAGACATTTCATTTAATCATATGCAGCAGATGATGCATGATATGAATTTTATCTTTGAATGAAGCTCACGATTTCTGATGGCAGAGTCAAATACATCAATCCAACGAACGCGGAAATCGAATTTTTCATTCGTTCATTGAAAAACATATCGAAAAGATGTATGTTTCAACAGCAAAAACGATTAAAAATCCTCAAATTGATACATGAAGAAATAAAGTGAGAAAAAGTCGACAAGAGACACAGATGAATTTTATTTAAATAAAAAAATATCTGAATGTATCGTCCACAGAAAGTAAAAAATCAGTGTTTGTTAAATGATTAATTAATATTCTGATGAGGTCGTATCCTCAGTTGAGTTTTTAATTTCTTTTCGTTCCAAACAGCCATGATGGTATGGAAATAGCTGGTATCTGCGTTTGATATTGTAACTGCTCTGTGCGGCCCATTCTTCGTGCAACGTCTCTCTGATCATCTTTTTGTTTCATTGTCTTTCTCATCAATGCGATGTTTGGATAATGGAATGCGCGTATGGATTTGAATTTGATACATGATGTGTTTGCATCGTGCGCACTGAATTTTTAATTGTGTCACATTATTGCGCGAACCAAATAATTTTTCTCTTTGGTGTACTCTTTCTCGTTTTCTGAATCGCCATCAATTCAATTGAATTCGAGAAATTTATCAATCACAACTTCTTCATCAGCATATTCGTTCATTGGAAGAAATAATAGTCGAAATTAAATTCAATTGATATATGACTGTATAGTGTATAGTGCAGAATGGAGTTTCGTTGGCAATTCAATGTTTTTAGTTTGGAGATATGCCAGACTTTTTACTCAGGTAAAATACATCTATTATTTACAAAACCTAATAATAACAATTCTCCAAAAAGAATCGAAACTGAGGCATTTGATTATGTTGAATGGCAGCCGTTGATGTAAAAATAAACGTTAATGAGATAAAAAGGTGATACGAACCAAGTCACATTATCGTGCATCCGAATCAAGTCTCGGGTCATTCTGGTTTGAAATTGAGTACGTTCCGCTTTTAAAAAATAAAATAATAAAATAATGTGAAATGAAACACCTAAAATATAATTTCGGTAAAAACTGAGTTATTAACTCCAATGAAACGTGTTTTTTACCAAAAGTATTTGGTAAGAAACGAATAAAGCTGGATGAAACATTGAATTGTTTTTAGTCGATGTTGTTTTGGCGAAAGACTGCCGTTTATTTCAATTTTGACCTATGAGCACACTAAGGAATCAAGTTCATGAGAGCAATATCTTCTGTTTCCAGATTGTCTTTCTGTCTGTTTTTTCCTCATTTTCTTTAATTTGGCTTCATTTAATGTCTCAGACTAGCAGTTTTTATCTTGTCACTTGTCACCATACTTTGGAGACTTGTGTGAATATGGCAACAAAATGAGAAAAAGAACATTCTTGTAATTAATACTTCATTTGGGTGATGTTAAGTAAAATTGTTTCTCATAGTCTTATACGGTTCCAGGTTCCAGCCGTAGTATCACAGCAGAAATGTGGAATAAGATATGTTTACTTTTTGATGACTCATGGTAAAATGAATAGTTGACATAAAAACAAATACGAACATGTACATCATTTAACTCTTTCGGAAATGTTGAGTGCCATTTAATATGCTGTTGCGTTCTATTTATGCCGAAAATGAGACGCAAAACTTTGAAGCGTGTGCAGTTTGAAACAAAGATTATGAACCTATCTTGCTCTTATCTTAAAATGACAAACTAATCAGTTATCGTTTTCCAAATTCTAAGTGAATCGAATTTGCCATTTTTACCAGATTCCTCGACCTTCAACGATTTTTCGGCCTATTTTCCCAAAATTTCGTTTGTCTTGTTCACATAATATTTTATTTGGTCATTTTTTAGGTTATTGCTAAATTCGAAATCTCATTTTTATCATAGCGATATTGATAGACGTGTGTTGATTCTCTAGTGCATTCACTATATCATAAGAATTGCTTGGTAAGAATGAACGTAAAAAGAATGAAAAATCGTGTTTAAAACCGAAAAACGACACATTATCGACAACTCAGTGTATGTAACAGTTTCATTTCTTCATTCTTTGTTATTGTTGTTTGAAAAGCGGTTTTTTAGTTAATGTTTATTCGTGATGGTTTCTGGGTAAAGATTTCGTCAGAATGAGGAGACGAATGATCGCTTAAAATAGACAAATGATGACGCCCTATCATACTTTACGCTCTAAAGCTATGGGAAATAAACAGCTAAATTTGAATCTTTGTTGACTCTATTGCACCAAAATGAACAAATCTTAAGTTTTATGACATCTAAGAAAACAATTACACCAACTGAATCTATTAAATGGAAATTGTCTCGCAGAGAAGAATGTTTAGGGTCAAATTATAAGAACCAAACCTAATTATTTTTTCTGAGTCTGTGAAATTCGAGTGACGGCTCAGTGCGCGTAGCGGTTAACAAACAGATACTATGGCTCAACATCAATACATCAAATTTGAGCTATAAAACCGAAAGCGAAATCCACTTTTCTCAAAAACTGCGCTCAGAACACAGGTGCGCGAATGCAGATGGATACAGATCCATACAGACTACAGATAATTTACGTATATTATCTATTAGTGAGATAAAAGTAACTTTCGGGTCAATATTCAATATTTGATAGTTTATCGTTTGTCGATATTCGATCTGGTTGAGAATATACGACGACCGGATATTTACTTAATGATTTTACTTTCAGAAATAGTGTGGTACCTAAGACCAGTACAAAAAGAAAAAATTTCAATTATTTGGGCTATATGAATAAATGTACCACGCAAACGACACCGAAAAGAAACACATGAAAATCAAAACAAAAACAAATAGAAGAAAAAGAAGTTTTGCTCAAAACTCAAAAGATAAATCTCTTTGTCACTTTATGTGTGGCGACGAAGACGTCAATGACAAGAGACGAAAATGCATTAAACATCAATTGTTTCGGTTGAGCATTTTAGTGGTCAGGTGATTGAAATTGAACCAAAAGAAGAAGAAGAAGACAGCCATGATTTACGTTTTCAAGTTTCTTTTAATATTGTATCATGTCAACTTTTAAGCACTTATCTGCTCGAATTTTATCACTTATCCACATACTAAATACGGAAATCCATACCGATCATTTATTTAGTACTTTTTTTACGGAATAAATTGAGAGATTTGAACAGCGACATATAACAACAATTTGGAATTTTTGGAAAAAACATATAGTTTTCGACTATTTTTTTGCTGAATTGTTTTCACTCAATCGTTTTCACAATTGGTCTACAAATTATTGCTATTCGTAGCCAGGGATTGCGATCGAATATTGTATATAATCTGAAATATGCGTTGATACGTTAAATGTTCAGACATCTCTATATTAAAAAAAAAAAATCACAATATACAAGAAGGGAACTCATTGGCGCGTTATTACACCGTACATATTTTGATGTTTACTCAACAAAAATTATTTCATATTTTGTTTCGCTCCTATTCGTTAGCCTGATGATTTCTGAAGCATAGAAACATACTGATTACTTGCAGTTTCTTTACACTTATACCATGAATTAATCGAAAAGTGTGATTTCACGGTATTGTAGTATCGAGAGAGAAATTGCAAGTTTTGTAATTGGTTTCGGCATTTTAATCAATTATGTATCCGTAATGTATGTACAACAATGAAATATGGTCTAGATTCATCAAATATGATTTAGTCTGTTCACTTTGCACTAGGCCGAAAATTATGAAATCGAAATTGTTAACATTAAATGGAAGAATTCCTGGTTAAAATCTTCTGAATATTTCATTTTAATATTTCAATCAACTGATGTAGTGTTTGGAGAACTTATTGCTGACTTATTATTGAACATTTTTTCGAAACCTCAAGAGACCGCTTAATTTTTGCTGATTTCGGCTTAGATTGTTATTCATATTCATTCGACCAGAAATATAATTAATTCTTTTTTGTTAACACACATATAACACTTTAGTTTATCAATGATGTTGCTCACTTATTCCAGTTTTATTGCAAAAAATGACCTCCTCTATCGATTCATGTTCTGTTAACGAACTTTTTTGGGTCTAAATATGTTTTTCTGCTGTTGTTGGTCGAACCAAAAATATTGAAAAGCCAATAAATCCGTATCAAAAGAACGTCTTTAAATAGAATCAATATTGCACTCTAAAAGCTCTGCAATTGAATAATAATTTTTAAAAACTAACAAAAATAACAACAACTTTGGGTGAAACCTACAAAATAACAATAACATTTATAAACATAGTTGAACAATCATGTGTGTTCTTGAAGAATTATGTTCATAAGAATATTCAAACGTACATTGCAATTAAAATCACGGACCTTGGTATATTGGATGAAAATGGATCAAGTTTTGCGGATGCCGCTTTTCAAACAAATTCTTCTTAAGTTTATCGACCCTTTGAATGAAAATTTAAAATTGATCAATAAATTGGTGGTTCCTTCTATTTCTATACCTATATGTATTTTATTGTCGAGGTTGATGAGTCTGCTGATAATTTCAATTTTAAAAATACTCGTTACATTTAAATTGATCATTTTTCAAATGAATTATGAATCTCTTCCATTGAACATTACGATCATTATATTACTATTATGAAATAGTAAAACAGCGAAGCAAATGGTTAAATGCTTTGAAGCGCTGCAACACATTTTTTCAAATATTTCAATCGTTTATGTTTCAATTTTTCCATTCCAATGATCACGTGTGGATCTTGAAATAGATTAAATCATAGAGTGTGCATTTTTCAAGCGGAAAACCATGAAGATTCCGTGATCCGGAATACAAGCTGTGGAAGCACGCGCAGAAAAGTCCTCTGAATATTTTGTAGATTTCCTAGTAATGAGAATAACGCCAATGATCACAAATGATGGTATAATGTTGATACCTTTAAGATGTCTTTTCTATGCATTTCATAGAATTTTTGAGCTGTGATTCGTTAGTTTTTTCGTAAATGTGATTCATTCGAATTACGTAATATACTCGCATAAAAAATTGCAATCAATCAAAAACAATAAAAACGAATGGGCAGCAAATTATTCAACTGAAATTTTGTCTGAACACGAACAAGTTTACATGCGTTCGAACAAAGGCCATTTACTTGGCAATCGGAAAAAAAATCAGTTTAAAGATGTGGCAACTGAAGAAAATAAGCTAGAGCATTTAAAGTAAAATTATGCAGCGGAGGTGGTGCTGATGTTGTTGATGATGATGCGGTTTTATTGCAAAAGTATTGTTAATTCATTTTGAGCTCATTTTTAAGCAATACAAGCAATCCGAAAACGGTCCGATACGTTTTTTTGCCATTTTTAAAATGCTTTAACGTGTCTAGTATAGTGCAACAATAAATAGTAATAATGATACAAATAAAGTAAATGCGAGCACCTCAACTCATATTTTAGTTTTATTCCATTGTCTTGTTCACTTCTCCCTCTAATCTAATTTGAGTTGTTATAGGTAAAATGATTTGAAGAATTCAAAGTGTTAGTATTGTTGTTTCATTCATCTCCAAATGGTACGAAACTCGTGAAAGCGTGTAGAAAATGTAAAATTATGAAGAAGATTTTGTTTTCGTTTATTTGTTTGCATTTCACCACTATTCACTAATGTAATTGATTTTTTTGTTGGAAAATCGCTGAAATATAAATGTAGTATATAAATATGTATATAACATATTGATGTTAATGATGAAAATGAGCATTTCCTTTTATCGTCTAATTTTTCTCTTCGAAAAAATGTCTTACTGTATATTTATCTCATTGTTTCGCTGTTCAAAATAAGGAAGACATTTGTTCATATCTTTTGAACATGCAATAATTGCGAATAACAAAAACTAAATGCATCGATAAATCGAAAAATGTATTCACATCGGGAAGTTTTGCCAATATTCTTCCGATTCGCTTTATTAATTTTTTCAACTTGATAGAGTTAAATCAGCTCTGTTTTTATCATCTTTTCATTGCATAAAACTATGCCTATAAAGCTATTATTACCAGTTTTATCGATAGATTATGAAATGTTGTCCGACTTTTGAATTTTAATTTGATATAATACTCGAAAAAGAGGAGTCAATCGTAAATATCGTTCATCAATATCACAATATGATTTGACTCGGAGATCGGCAACAAATTAACCAATTACAAATCAGAATAAATTGCACAATTAGTTCAAATCAGGCGATTCAATTAAATTTATTCATTGTCTTCGCTTTTCAGATAATAAAAGAAATACAAAAACGATCGCATTGAATATGTATATGAATGATAAGAACAGTTCAAATGAACACAGAAAAGCTGAATTAATCGTGCATAAAACTCGGGTGACAAAATCACTCATCATTTATAGTAGCAAATGTATCGCGATCGTTTCACTTCAGCTCTGGTTTTTCGTGAATTGCTGTTTTATTTTGATTGCTCAGTCATCAACTATAGCTATTCATTGCTTCTTGAAACTTAATTTCGCATGCAAATGTTTCAATTGTTTTCTAAATGACACTTTGGAAAATCAGAAGAAAAAAGACACCGAATAAACGAAAAGAGAATAAAATGGAATGGAACCTATTGAATTGATAAGAAATGAACGTGAAGAAGACCCGAGAAAAAAAAAATTCATTGTATTTGTCTGCAAAAGTGATCGAATGAGTGAATGAGCTCAATATTTTTCTTGATATAATAGTAATACGTACATCTATATACAATATATATTTTGTATTTATGCCCTTATCTTATTTCCATATTGGTATATTTATTCGTTTGTTGTATATTTCAACGAAAAGCACATATAGGTTCACAGTCACAATCAAATTACACTTTCATTTGAGGAATTGAACAGCAAATGAAATGAGACAAAAGGCAAACATATTGTTAAATTGAACAGAGAACGCATACCAACACTTTGGAAAACTTTGAGTCGAAACAAATAAATAGATGTGAGAATGTTAATTTTATGCAAAATCTACAGGAAATTATATGATTAAAAACAGAAAATGAGTGCGTACGTGATACGCCCGGTTAAGAAAAAATATTAAGTGAAAAAAGCTAAATAAATTAACTATTGGCTGTGAGTAAAATGAATTGACTCCGATGTCACCGAATATCTGTTCTTACTTTTCGCTGCTGACAATACGATATCACATTCATTTCAAACTGATTTTCATTTTCAATTCAAATACAAAAGTGGAAGATGACAACCGAATGTATACTACATATAAAGAAATGCGAAATCAGCAAAAAGTACATGAAGGCCCAAGCGATCAATATACACGTGGCTTTCAGTAGCAGAATAATTTAGGATATGCTTACTAGGCAATATAAATGTATATTTATAGTATTTTAAATATGTATTTGCTTCAACTTGGCAAGAAACAATACCTTATCTCCTTCATGGGCTGTCGTTACGATTCCGGGCGCTTTCTTTTTATTCCGAGATATATGTATCCGTTTGATAATTTTCTTTCCGCTCGGATTCATTTCTCAGTCTGAATGGAATATATAAAGATTATGGAAAAACGAAAACATGAACATGAAACAATGATGATTATTATCAATGGAATGGTGACAAATCAGAGTTCACGAAATTTTTAAAAGAACAGAAAATTTCTTTCCTGCTCATTTCTTGACCTAAAACGAACAGAAAATAAAATAAAATCATTCTGTATTTCCGCTGCAGCAAACCGTTCCCATTTACCTCATGCCTGCTCTTTCTGATATCCTTTTCTTGATTTCACATTTATGTAAATTCAATGACTTAGAGATCATTTTACACGCTAACCTGGTTGAAATGAATGAAATTTAATCGACTGTTTGTGAATTGACCTTACAATATAGTGGCGTGAATATTTGATCGGAATAATGACAACAGATTTTAATAAAGTAGAAGAAAAAAATCGTTTCAATATGCATTCATATCGCTCGACTATTTGACTTGATTATTTTTTGTATTTAAAATTTAAATATATCGAAGACGTTTCGAGGAGAACAATACATACCAAAACATTCCGCATTTAATTAATATAAAATGTCATTTCGACGACAAAATAATTTCGTTCAGTAATATTTTGTTTGGTTAGAATTTGTAAAATAGTTAAAAAGTTGATATAAACAATTTTTGCATCTGGATATACCAATCATGCACACCGGAAGGGCTTGATACTTCCAGTAAATCAATTGCTATTATACCTCTTGCTGGGACCATGAAATAACATCTTGTTATTCGGAGATTAATTTTTTTTTTTCCAAACTATCCTGCTTCTTCTTATAAGTTGATGAATTATGAAATGGTTAAAATAACATTCTTATGATGCAAACAATCTATTTTAAATGGGTTTTTAACGACAAAACTACTGGTCATGCAAATGAAAAATTATCTAATAATGTCGTCTGACGAAAGAAAACTGAAAATATATGTATACCGCAGCTATGTAAATTTGTTCGTTGTGTAGTTTTTCTGAATATGTAAGCAATAACAGTAAGAATGTATTGAAATAAATTTTTATACATTGCTCTGAAAGAGTGACCTCTGGTCATTCAAAGGATTGTCGTTTGCAGACCAGATATAAGCAGGTAAAAATGATAAAGCCAAATAAGTTACGAGAGTTCAGCATCTATGCACTTACCCTATTCGGACACAATTCAATCATCAAAAGGCTACGGGATCGTACGGTTAAGTGCAGGTAAAAATTTGTTGCACAAATAGCTTGCAGTAAACATATAATTCGGTTCCACATTCGAAAGGTACGTTCTGCACGTATATGGAAAATGGCCGTGAATCGCGTATGTTAAATATTATGTTGTGCGCTGTCATAACCCATAAGGTCAAAGGACATCTATTGTGATTAGCCCTTATATTAAATCACTCTCAAACCAAATGTATTGTTATTCTGTGCTCGTTGCTCCGTATCGTTCAAATTACTCGTAAACAAGAAGTTAGCGAAGAGTTCATATAGATTGAACTTGTTTTCTTGGTGTTTCATTTCATCAGAGATTCTTCTGATTGGAATCAGATGTTATTATGCACGGAAGGCATAGTACATTTGTTTATATGAGCGATGGGCAATACTATTTTCGCTATATATTTCTTTTACAAATAAGTATCGAGTCTGCGCATTGCTTAAACGAATATGAATTGAAGAATAATGTAACCTTTTTCTTAGGCTTAGGTAACAAAATTATGCGTTTATTTTCTTAACATACAGCTACCTGACAATTTTTTTCATTTATATTTTTAAATTGTGGTCAAGAAGATCTATTTTTGTTCATTCATTAGACAATCACAAAGAATGTCCTAAATCCAAATGAAAGGACATCGCCCAACATTTATTAAATGCTTCCGAGTATTTGCCTGCGTCGTGTGAAACTGTTACCTTGGTCCGGTAACTGAAGAAAAAACGGTTGACCATCGGAATTATAATTGAATAAATCAAACGGCTCAGATATGAAATATCCCAAAGGTAGAAGAATTTACATTTAAACAATCAAACTGGTGGACCTTTTTTATTTCAAAAAAGATCTCATTTACCTAACTACATCGTCGAAACATATTTCTTATGCGCATTTAACGCGTAATAATCAATTTCAATATCGACGAGAAGTAGAGCATATTTTTTCTTCTTTGATCATTCGATGAATATATTGTAAGAAGAAAAGGTTGCTGTGATGGACAGTGGTCATTCGTCCTTTTGACTTACACGAATTTCTTAACGGTTACCTTATAGCGAGTGTTAATAAAGCAGATGCCATTATACAAATTGCATTACAAAAAATAGAGTACAATAGACAAAATTCGTTATTTTCCTTTGCGCGCTCAAAATCTAAAAAAATTCGATCAACCGATTTTTCATGGAATTATGTATATGAAAAACACATAAAATTGCTTATTGACCATTTTGTATCAACTGAATGTTTTATAGAAATTGAGAAAGGTTGAACAAGTTTGCTGTATTTTGTGATCATGCTGACCAATAGAAGAACAGCAAAGCGTTAAACTTGTTTTTATTCGAATATTCATTTTTACACATCAAATCAGCTTGCTAAGATGACTGACTAGTTTTTTGCATGTCTTCATCTCTTTGTCGTTTTCTTGACAATACTTAGCTTTAATAAAATTCGTAACCAGCCTCGGTGATTTTAAACTCTTGAAAATGTATTTAAGTCCAATTTGCGCATCGGATGTTGTTCACTCCACCCCAAATGAAATTATATTGGAATGGACTATATGAATTGCCCATTTTAGTTGTGATTAACTATCTTGAAGGAAAATGTTATCTCCTATATTGCGTTTTGAATAGCGAACAAAAAGTATGGGCAGATATTATTTTGGATGTTATGAAGCGTTGGTCACATCGACTCTTATTTCATTATGGGCTTTTGGATTAAAAAAAATTGTGATTTATACAAATATTTTCGAAACGAATAACATTTTAAGTATTTTATTCATATCTATTTTGTATATGTAGCAGATGATTTATAACACATTAAATAAACATATTTTGTCTGACTCTTTTCATAGCTGACGGAGTTTTGGATACTTCAAGAGATTTGAGGAGCGACTTTGTTTCACGTAGTTTCCTCATTAGCAGTTCATTTTTTTTCCGTTCCAAATTCAATTCGTAGGATAGCTGTCTTTTTGTTTTTGATTCAGATGGATTCAGCAGAGGATGATTTAGTATATCGTTTGCAGTAGGTCGAATACTAGGGTCTGAATGTGTCATAAGCTGAAGAAAAAAAGGAAAAAATATTAAAATGGACTTTATCGAAAAATTATAAGAGGTATTTATTACAATCTACTTACTTTGATCAATTTGTTAAACTCCCTGCTGATGTTTGGTAGATCGGGAACACGACCTTCACGCAAATCATGCCATACGGGCCCATTTTTAGGTAACGGTCCTCCACCGCCTGCTTCATATAGTGTTATGCCTAAAGCAAATATATCAGCTTTTTCTAGCTGCGAATAGTCCTCTTGAAGAATTTCGGTTGGCAAATATCGACAATCACCCTCTTCTACCTGCGGATTCCTTATGCTAGTTACATGGCCTAAATCACCGATCTTATAAGTTACTTCCATCTCTAATTCTTCATAAATGTCCTCAAATCCATCATCATAATTTTCAGTCGCTAAATTATTACAATGTGTGGAGCTTGTATGTGCCCCTGAAGCATGTGAACGAATCGGTGCTTTTGTTAAAAATATATTACCGGCTTTCAAATCCATGTGAACGAGATCATTCGAGTGTATGTAATTAAGACCATCAGCTACGTGTAATAATAATGTTCGAAGCTCAGTTTCGACCAAGCTTCGAAGTTTCAGCAAAGTTTGTAAACTTCCGCCATTACAATATTCATTTTGAATCAACATATGATCATTCTCTGCCCATGCTGAGTAATAGCGCACTACATTATCGTGTTTACCTAAAACCGCATGTGCATACACTTCATTCAGTGCAGTTTTTCTGTTTTGATTAAAAATGGTTTATAAACGAAATTGAATTAGATTTATTCAGGAATGGAAATGTCATGCATCGCTTTGTGTGCATTGTACATACTCGAAAACACTTCCAGCCACTGGCTTAATGCTCTTTTTTATCGCATAGATACAACCGTCAAGTCTATTTAAACACTGGTATGCAACACCATATTCACCTTCACCTGAAAAATCAAAATCATTAAATCATATTTGAAGCAAACTTCACTGGTTTGGCAAGCTTACCTATTAAAGACACTTCAACGAACTCTTTTTCGTAACGAGAAATATTTGAATCATGTAAAGCCAAACGTTTTGGTGCTTGCCAGTCGTCATCTGCCCCATTATTTTCCCCGCTTGAGTCTTCTTCTATTGAGTTTATCGATAGATTTGATTTATTGGCTAGAGATTCATTACTGGCTCTTGAGGATTTATTGAGCTCTTCAGTTCGTGATCGCTTTTTATTGTGTAAAAAACCTAAAATAAATAAGATTATTCCATTATTCAAAATGAATTTAGTGCTATTCTTTAAATTGAATTAAATTCAATGGTGCGTACTCGAAGGAGAAAACGGATTTATATTTGCCGTGACTGGTTCAAGCGTTTTATTATGTACAGGAAACGATTTTGGGCGCTCATAAATATTTGGTGTTTTTGGAACAACTGTATTTGACAAAATCGATTTCCGGATAAATTTGCTGTGCATGTTTGCCGGAGTCGTTACCGTTGATTGGTTATCAAATGATGATTTCTGGATGATTGTTTTTGGTGTAGCTGGTGTATCAAACAAACGTAAAGCTCGAACTTTACGGTATGGCGGCGATTCTAAATGCATTTTAGATTGCATTAGTGTGGATTGACGGAGCGGCCGAATCATAGGATTTCCTTTCAAGATAAATAAAAAGCAAAATATACAATATCTTCGCGCATTGATTGCACATAAAAAATAAAATATTTACCTGTCTCTTCTTCATCTTCTAACGATGATTTATCTCCATCATCATTATTATTATTATTTGTTGCAAATGCATTTATAGCTCTTCGCCGGATCATTGTTGGCATCTCATCGCCGTCTATATCATCGTAGACAAGTGCACGAGGTGTCAATTTTGTTGTTGTAGTTATTCGTTCGGGCGATGAAAAATCTGTAACACTTGTGTTCATTTCGGGTGATGTTTCAATTCCACTTTCTGTATTGTTGTCCATTTAGATTTTTATTCCAATTAATAACGCTTTGACTCGTCAATTCTGGTATACTAAGTGTACTTATTAAGTAAGCATGTTTCCACAAAAGTAAAGCCGAATTTCACTCTCACTTAAGTCACACACACAATCAAATAATTTAAATATTGGTTATTCTCAATCTGATTTCGTTTTATTAAAACTGCTGAAGGTCCTATTATCACAATGGTTTTTTTTTCGATGTTACTAAATATTATCTAATACTAACAAATATCTATTTACAATTATATTTAGAAATTGTTTTCAATTTACGTGAACTCGATTCAGTAGTTTTCTATTTATTTTTTGTTTGTGCAAAACAATTATTTTTATTATTTTGCAATTCCTTTATCTGTACAAATGCAATACCATTCGCCTTGTGTTTATTAAATTTTGCGTATTTGAAGTGTCATGGCGTACATTTACTGAAGTAGACGTTAAAATTTAAAATGAAAATGTCATTTCACATCGAAGATGTAGGCCAAAGCGACATCTGCATCTGTGCCGGTGAATTAAAAATCGGTCCAGTTCGAACTATGACTTTCCTTGATTGATCCGAACGTGCCGTGAATTGAAAACGGTGATCTGAATTTCACAACAATTGAAATTGTGTATTTTTTATTTCAAATAAATCATATTGATAGATACCAGCAGCTTGATCCCATCTGCTTGATGCTTACAAAACATTTAAAACTTAATATTATTGATTGCTATTTCACACTTTTTTCTTTTTGAGAGCTGATTTCGGACTACCAATGAAATCAGTGCTAAAAATCTTAAGCCAGAAATTATATAATTCAACTTCAGGAGGAAAATCGGCTCGAATTTATTTTATCTTTGCGCCGATTGGTTTTGTACTAGGGGCTGGGTTAGAATACACGATGATCCATTGGAGACCGAATGGTCATAATTTTTGTGAGTCAATAGTTTACATCACTAAAGCTGAAATCTAGAAATAGAAAATTGAATTTACAGAGGGACATGCACTGGAATGCAATATAATGCGTTTTATTACATTCACTAATATAAAGGTGCATTAAAGGATTGCAGTGAAAACTGAAATCAAAATGCATATTTCGAAAAACGCCAAAACTATAGTTTTTAGTATAGTAGTTGTGTCATATATGACACAAAAAATAGTAAGGTTATGTTCTCAATAAGTTTATTTTCGTCATTTCAGATAACACATACAAAAAAAATCAAGCCAAAAAAATTGCCGAAGAACGTTTGCGTCGAGAAGCACTTGAAAAAGAATTAGAATATTTCTCAAAAAGCAGACAATAAAGAATGTCATACAAAATAATTTTCAAAATTATAATAATTACCGCGACTTCAATGGCGGCTGGATCGTCAATAGTTCATGGCTATTATAAGCCTTTAAATGATCTAGAAGACTATGTTCAATGGGAAATTGAAAAAAGAAGAACTGAATCAGATCATGAGTAAATGAACAATTTTTATTTGTACGTTTGAATCAATAAATTCAGATGTTCACAGAATAACCTGTCAAAAATAAATGCATAATATAAAGTTAAATTAATTTGGTGATATTTTCTTTATTGGAACTATTCCACGCTGATTGATAACAATCAGTGGAATTCGGCTTGAAACCACTGCACGATTGTTCGAAGATGTTAGACGGTTTTTGGAATTATCCAAATGTTTAGTGGATCCAACAGAAGTTTTTTCAGCGATCTTATCACTCGCAACCATGCTATCGGACTCTTCTGATCGAATTTGTGTCTTTGGTTCAATTGATGTTTCTGCTTCATCTTTTTGGATAGATTTACTGGTTAGCTCATGTTCACAGTGTTTTCTATCGATATTTTTTGAAAAATTTTCATCGCAATCATCTAACATAATATCTGCCAATTTTTTATTGAATGCCGCACAGCTCTCATCAGATGAAGCAACGCACTGAGATATGTATTCATCCGCATTTTGTAAATTTAGTGGTGTTCTTGGAATTCGTTGACTTGGTGAACGTGGATCGATTGAGTCCGCATGGCCAAGATCTTGCAGAATCTTTTTTCGCATAAAATGAAATGGTGTTTCAGTCGCATTTTGAATCAGTTCGCTTTGTGCAAAATGAGTGGCGATTTTTTTTGTCAACGGCGTTTGTTCAACAGGTAGACAGTTCGCTCTCAACTCTTCACCAAAAGATACTTCTGCTGTATTTAATTCATTTTCGATCTTTTTCTCCACAACTTCACTTTTTAGTCTAGAAGTGTTGTTTTGGTTTTTGCTTGCAAAATTTCCCATTTCCACAACTTTTTCAGGAATGTACAAAAAAAATATTTCAAATATTGAATACAACTTGTTTTTGATTCCACTGAAGTTGTAAATGGCGATGAGTTAACTTGATTGTTATATGTATACTAATTTGAAGTTTTTGCAAACGACCATTTTCAAAATATCTCATGGTGACATTTGTTTGAAGTGAAGATGGTATGGATGCATGCAGTGTGCTATACAGTTTAGAGCTTTCAAATGTAGATTCATTATGTATGTCGCACATTGCTCAAAATTGCTGTAAGATTTGAAAACCTTCCCTTATTTTAAAAAAGATGAGTTACTGAACATTGTACATATCAGTGCTTGAAATAAGAAAAAATCAGCGCTGCAGATTTTTTGTTCATTTTTTATTGAACTGATTATTTCTTTCGTGCGCATCTTAATTATCAGAAATGTTTCATAAAATCCGATGAGTTAACTTGATCGTAATGTTATGTAAATGTTGTGTTTGGATTTTGACAGATGTCCCTGAAAATCGAAAATTTTGTGCCGACAATTGAAAGGTTTAACCGTTTAAATATCCAAATTAGAATCATGTTCATATACAGTGAAGTTCCTCTAAAAGGACCATTTTGGTTGCTGGCATATTGGTCCACAAATGAGAAATGGTCCTTTTAGAGAGTGGTCCTTTCATAGAGACTTTACTGTATTTTGGTTTCGCTAGCGTAGCGATAATCAATGCGTAAAATATTATGAATTTGGCTGAAAACACTGTAGGTAATTTTGCGACATTTGAAATACAACAAGAAAACGCCGAGACACGTAAACTTTATTTTGGGCCCTAGAATCCAGTGGTGCTAACCGTTTTTCTAGATCAGTTCGAATTACCGAGATAATGTCAAAAAATGTCGAAACGGTTTTAATAGGCTAAAAATCCGTTTCAGGACCTGGAGAACATTTTAGGACAAAAATTTTTTTGTTTTTCAAAATTGATGATGCCAATCGTATTTTTTTCAATTTTAAATCCATTGCACCCCATTTGACATTTGACAGTATTTGACAAAATATTTTTTTTAAAAATCTTTTTTGTCCTAAAATGATCTCCAGGTCCTGAAACGGATTTTTAGCTCATTAAAACCGTTTTGACATTTTTTGACATTATCTCGGTAATTTGACCTGATCTAGAAAAACGGTTAGCACCAGAGCTGGCCAAACATGCCAATGCAAAAATTCGCATTCGCAATGGAGTTCCAACAAATGAGTTCGTTCTCGCATGAATATCATTCGCATTGAATGCGAATGCGATACTTCGCGGGATCCTATAGTAAGGTTCATTCCTGCATGAATCGCATTCGCATGTCAATTGCGAATGCGAACAGGTATGCGAAATGCGAAAAGCATTTGGCCAGCTCTGATTAGCACCACTGGATTCTAGGGCCCAAAATTAAGTTTACGTGTCTCGGTGTTTTCTTGTTGTATTTTCACGTCCCTACAGTGAAATCATTATTGCAATTTTTTTTAAATATTCTGGAATCATAACTGCAAATCTAGATCATGACTGCAAAAAAAGATAACAACTGCACCTAATTTATTTGAAGGCTTGTTACATATATTTGAAATTTTACATATTTCGACTTTAATCTACACACATATAATGCGCATTAAAACTCTTTATTTAAATGACCAATTTTCTTTATAGCGAAGGGAATATTTCTATCACTTTCAACTTAAACCTAAAATAACATTCTTTTCGAAGTTTTTAGAAGCTGTTACGAGTGATATTTTTCCTATGTTGTTGACTCGATGAATTTTCTCAGGTGTGACATAAACTCTTGCATAACTCCGATATACGCCTAAAATAATCGAAAAACTCTGAAGTTCTTTCTTGTTCAACTTATCCATTAATATTATTTATACCTTATCCAGGACGAATCGAGGAAAGCGGCCCTTTAAATCTAAGCACATCAACCACTCAAATGTACAGCTGTTGGGATTACTTGTGGATTCTCGCATTGCCCAACAACCTATCAAATTCTCTCCTCTGTTGATGGAGTTATAGTTTAAAATAATTTACGAATCGTTGCAAATACCAATTTCTACGAAGTATACATACCGTGTATATGATGGGTTGCATGGAAACCGATCATATTTTATACTAGCACCAGACAATATATACATTCTATTACTATTCAGCTCTTCATCTCTCATGTTCATTGTTGTTGTATTTGTATTTAAATAGTCATGGGTAGTCTCATTAGCATCAACAAATACATCCAAATCATCACACATATTTTTGGTAAACTGTTTATTTTCTGAAAGAATTTTGGCTCCTAAGCTTTTACTCAGGGATAATGTAGGTATATTCATGTCAAGTTTCATTCTTTCTTCATTCAATTCTATAGCACTCTGGGATATCTGTAGCGGTTTCGAAGTATCGGTTAGATAGCTCGAAAAAGGTTCTGCAATTATATTACCATTTTCGATTAATTGCCAACATCGCAAATTGATAAATTCTCGGCTATCCACCAAGCCACCTCCACCAGGTGCGGATAATTGATAAGTGATGTCAGTATGAGCATCAATTTTCTACGGAAAAATATCATAACCATTTATGTCTGAATAGATTAGGACTTTTCAGTTGTTTTACCTTTAATATCTTGGATTCCATAAGTGTTGGATTCCATGATGGCATGTTTTCTATTCCATAATATAGTTTTTCCATTAAGGTCCTTGCCGGTAAATTTATTTGTCCCTTAATAGTAATAATAATAATAATAATAATAATAATCCAAAGAAAATACGAACAAATAAATGTTGATAGAAAAAACCAACAAGAATTACAAAATAATACGTACCGTTAGACGATAAATTTTGCCAAATTTTTTCCGCTGAATGGATTGTATCCGATCACCGGTAAGAGCTACAATTCTTTCTATTTTCCAGTCATTACATTCAAGCATCTCACAAGCAGATCTTACATCTGCTTTTCCTTTATTTTTCCATAGTTCATCCTATAGGAAGTAATCGTTTTTAATGAAAATCAATCTAAGAAGTCTGCCAATGGGAAATGTACTTGATCATCTTCTGAATCGCTATTATGAGCTGATTCGATTGGTGAATAGAAATTAGCAACGCTACTATCTGTTGGGCCCATGTTACAAACTGTATTGAGGTACGTTTCTAGTAGTGGAGATCTTTCATTGTCCTGTGACTGATTTGGAAACTAAGTTAGTAATGATTTTGTTTCATCTGAAGTTGAATTTACCATTAATAATCGATAGAATCGTTGTGCGCTCTTTTCTTGAGGTATAACTCGACAATCGAGGAACCAAGCCTCACCCCATGCCAAAAGACATGAGGTTATGATCATCAAAACTTGTATAATTGGTTGCGCCGAGATCAACCACTTTTGAAATCAGCGTATATTATGGCACCAAAATGAAAAAAAAAAAAAATTAAGAAAACTTAAACATATAAATTATATGTATCGACGATGGTTTACTTTCAGGGATTTTATTGAAAAATCTTCTTATTGACCAAAACATGAAAATGGATAATTATTACTCTTTGAATATACTTACGTTATAATAAAACACTTTTCCAATCAAGAATGCACATGAAGTTGTTGTTGTCAGCTATTAAAAATTGTGAAGTTCGGTGATCATAAATATTTATTACGAGTGAGCGAATAAATAGTAATTCATTTTGACAGACTTACCGCAATAACACTCCAATGATTTCCATATAAAATTCCATAGAAGAGCAGTAAAAAGACAAATCTTATGAACGCTGCAAAAATAATGTCGAATAACGATGATTGGATTGTATAATGGAGTACTTGAACTCTCAATGCATTCATAATTGTATCACCATTTAGCTAAAAAAAAAAACAAACAAATTCCAATCAGCATTTTTGGAAGTGTTATTAAGAACTCTAACTGATGCCTACCATGATACAAATAAACCACAACAATGAAATGAAAAACATATCAAATGCAACAAATAAACAAAAGAACCGTCGAACTGTTGACATTTCACCATCTTGCATATATCCGGCTATGTAGTCTTCATTAATAAAATGTAGCAAATCTAAATGAGCATGGTTAGATCTAGCTAAATTTTAAAAGAAAATCGCATAACATTGAGTTAATTTTCAACAAGTTTTCGGAAAAACTGACATACTAATCTCATGACGACGAAGGAATGAGGATGTTCGGTGGGCATTATAATAGATTGTTTCGGCAGCGGATCGAATTTCGTGGTGTTGGTTTTCGGAAGCCATTCTCTAAATTTTAATCACGCAACACACTAACAATCATTAAACAAATTATGCTTTTGATCTAACAAAATTACATGTCGCTGGCCAATATTTATAATTTTTATGTATATTGATCAAATATTTATTTTCACTCTTCGATTTTCTGCTCAAATTTCAATACATATCAATCGTCCAAACTATGTTTTTTTATGAATTAAACTGTAAAAGCACGTCATAAATCATCAAATAATGAGCGCACGGGAAAAAAAACTTATCAGGGCAAATAAAACAATAAACAGAATAATGAAAAATAAGTTACAAGTCTGTTGCAAAACTGTTAGCATTTTCGATTTCAGAAAAGTTTTGCTTCATACATTGGATAGTTTTGATGAAATTTAGTTAAATTTTGGTTGACATTGATATTCTTTGGAATTTTTTCAGTTTGTTTATATCATACTCTGATGAAATTATGTTTCTCACTCCTCAGATTTATTTCAAATACTTTTCTCAGATAGATTATATAAATTGACAATTATCCACTACTAAATCAACTTTTGATTCTCTATTTTGTTGAACTCTTTTGCTTTGTTGTTCAGTCGAAATATTTTTTTCTTGTTTGTGCAAAGTTTGACTAGAAAATATATATACAGATGCATATGTATGCACATCTGTCATTCCATCAAAACATTCAACTATGCTTGCTCAATAAATCAATTGCTATTATTTTTAAAAAAACCATCACAGTAGACCGCTTACATCTTAGAAACTTTCATATCTTCGAAAAAATAAACAACAAATATGTAGAAACATTAAACTTTAAACTTGAATTTGTTCAATGCTGTTGATTTTTTTTTAATGTTCCGAAATTCGAAGTGCAGCTCACTTCAAGTTGGAAAAAAGTAATAATATGTCATTCTAATCATCAGTTTGAAATCATCAGTGTCAAAATCGAAACTAATAGCATTGAAGTTCAGTCAATAAAATTCAGTTTAAACAAAATGTTTGGAATGATGAAAAATTCACAAATTTTGAACGGTGTTCGAAAGATAGCCATTCAAAGCCGTTTATGTTCAACAGTCGAAGAACCGAAACGTTTGGAAAAGAGTTAGTTTATCTATATTATCTATATTTGAGGTTAAGATTTGTCCATATGCGTATTACTTATAAATATATCAAATTACAGCAATAAACACTGTAACATTGTTAGGAAGAGTTGGAAGCAATCCACAGTTGCGTGGCACTGAAACACATCCTGTTGTTACATTTTCAATGGCCACACATACAAATTACAAGTAATCCCTTTACTTATTCATTCACACATTAGGATTTAACTTGAAACCTTTATCGTTTCCGTTATTTTGATTAGAGTTGACGGTGGCGATTGGGCTCAACGTACCGACTGGCATCAGGTTGTTGTATTCAAATCAGGTTTGCGTGAATTGACGATGAATTATATCACATCAGGCAAGCGTGTTCTCTTATTTGGGAAAATATTATATGGCGATATTACAGATCGTGATGGAAACTCCCGACAATCAATTAGTATTGTCGCAGACGATATAACATTTTTCCAATAAAAAGTTAAAACTATTTTTTTCGAGAAATAAATGTTAGTTTATTTGATTTGAATGAAATAATTTGTCGGAAAATATATATTTGAAATCCTCTGAAAGGCATAAATAAAACGTACATTTCACTACAAACCTCAAATCTTTAATCAATCTGAGTTTCAGTTCATTGATTTTGTTATGATTGATATTGTTTCATCTTGTCTCATATTGTTCGAGTGCTTTGGTTGACACAACTCACAATACCTGATGGTTTAATTCTATGTATACAAGGTGCGTCGCGAAAATTTCTGGACTGGTTAAAAATTAAGAAACTAACGAAAGATTTCGGCAAAGTGGATTCATTTTGCTCAAAAATAGTTTCCCTTGGACCTTTTCTTCCCCTAAGGTATGTTATCAATGAAACTAATTTTAAACAAGCAGAATTCGATCGTACCGAATTCAAAAATATGTACAACAGGTCGTACCAAACGTTAGAGTGATATCAAAAGCTCGTCTTTTGCAATCGATCCGAAATAAAAACATAAGTTTTTTTTTGGAAATTTCGAGAAATTTTGGAAAAAAATCAAAGATCCATAAAAATTCAAAGATCCACTAAATCTCGGATTTTGGCTCCATGGAGCACAGCTGGTGGCTTCCAAATCACGAAGTATCATGAGAAATAATCACAGTTTCAATGGCCAGATAATACATCGGAAATTCTTGATAAAAACCCATACAATCTAAAAAAAACCCAAAAAATCAAAAGGATTTGGACTCCTTGGAGTACACATAGGCGTACTCAGAAACTTTTGAAGAGAAAAAAAGGAGGACATTTGCAGCAAAAAAGGAGGACATTTGCAGTAAAAAATGAGGGCATATTTTATTGAAAAATTAATAGTTACATA
>GL501432.1:674843-704993 GCA_000149185.1 Mayetiola destructor
AAAAACTTCAAACGAAAGAAAGTACTGATCCGATTGAGGCCAAATTCACAGGGTATGTTTGCATGGATGCCGGGAGGTTTAAGAACATAGTACAAAGAACGAAATTCTCTTAAAACCCCTAAATGATAATCATTTTCTGCATAATCTCGGACTCTTTAGTCATTCAATGAGGCTATTGAATATCAACCGACTGGAATATTTGCATATATTTAAGGAATATGCTAGCATATGCGCCTAAAATATGCTGGAATATTGCATATGCCCATGCTCCCGTGAATGGTTGGAACTGATTGAGCTGATATTCATGGGACCAGTTTATTAGAGCACCGGAAAAAGGCAATTTTCGTAGGAAAGTTCTACGGTAAAACCTTTAACAAAATCTAAATCCCCTACATATGATAGAGGAGAGTTTTATAGAGGTTTTAATGTATTTTGATATAAATAGAAAACTTCCCAAGATTTAGAAGATTTTCCTTTTGGTGGCATAGTAACGCACGCCGGGTTTTCGCTGGAATGCCATGAAGAATAACATTACATAAAAAGTCTTTCATTAATGTTTATAAAATTTCCCCGGGCAACGCCGGGAACGGGCAGCTAGTCTACTATAAGCTAATACACAAAACTTATATATACACATGAAGTCGAACGCGCCGAAATCATTTTCGTGTTTTCTCTCTCTTTCATTTATGTTACACAATCAGATAGTTGCATATAAATAATGGTTGTCGGCCCTACCAACGGATGCATTGACACATACTGAAAAAAAAAACATTAGTGGTATAGACTGTATCCTATCATTGAAACAGTTCTTGTGTTACCAACAGGAAGTGCAGAAGCTGAACGCGGATTTTCAATTTTGAACGTGATTCCGAATTCTAAAAGAACACATAGACTCACTCTCGATCACATAAATGATTTAATGCGTATGAAATTAAATGCACCAGACAAAATTGAAAGCTTCGTTGCCAACAAATATGCTTCCGACAGAATAAAGAAAAATCATAAAAGAACCGACGATCCAATTGCAAAGAGACCAAAAACAACCGATTCGTCTGACGCAGATGAAGAAATTGCCGATAGAAAATGGTTGCCGAAATCAACCATATTTTGAAAAATTATAACCATCTATCAATAATTTTATTTCGATCAATTCTATTCATTATATATACTATTCTCTCAGGAACATTACCTTTTGTGTTTTCAATGAATTTTTCAAAATCAACCCCTCTGAAAATCCAACCTCGCCCATTACTGCATCACATATATTTTAATTTAACAAAAATATAAACAAAATCGGAAAATGCCAGGGAAAATAAAATAAATAAATCGATTCACTATATCACAATTTTTGTGTGGAAAATCCAACCAATTTGGATTCAAGCATTCATTTTGTGTATGCATTGCGGACGCTTGCGAATGGGATGAAAATGAGTCGAGCCGGAACACTCCGAGCCGGCCTTCGACCGCTCCGAGTCGGATATTTTCTGTGCCCTCTTGGGTTGTAACTTTTAGTTTTTCACGAAACCACAAATCTCAGAACAAAAGTGACTTGGAAAATCGAAAATAAATTCAAAATGAGACGATTAGCCGAAATTTCATAAAAATATAATAAGAAATTAGTGCACAATTGTTATTCAAAATCTATTCAAAATTTAATTTACGACTCGAATTTCTCGGTTATCGATCAAAAAAAATAATTTCAGGAATTTCATTAGTAAAAAAGGAGCGAAGGGTCTGACAAGTGCGAAAGTATCTCAATCATTTCTCACTATTCATAAAGTGGGCTGGTCACTTCTAACAAATGTATATCAAATCCCAGCAATGTCTTCGACGCCAATCAATTCTATCACCGTAATCTTTGATAAACTTCGGTATAGGATTTTAGAAAAACTGGGAAATTGAAATTTTTATGTGTTCTGCGGAATAGTTTTCCTTAATATGATAAAAAATTAGTTTTATTTAGAGTAATATAAAATTCATATGATGATGATGGTTTGAATAACATCAAAAGTAATAAAGTTTACATTATGAAAAGGTTTCAATTTTCAAAAAAAACCTGATTGAAATCAATCAGAATTTGTTGGGGCCTTACCCATAGCAACGTATAAGTGTGCGGCTTGGTGCGTTTTCAGTGCAGTTCTTGTGCGACTGAAAATTCATCTAATTTTTGACGATGTGTGTGCCTTATCGCCATGGAGTTGTGGCTCATATGTATGCCGCATTCAATTCACGACTCTCATTGTTTGAGACGAAACCAAGCATGAATTGAATGCGGCATACGTATGAACCACAACTCCATGGCGAAAAGGCACACACATCATCAGAAATCAGACGAATTTTCGGTCGCACCAGAACTGCACCGAAAACGTACCAAGCCGCATACTTTTACGTTGCTATGGGTAGGCTTAAGTTCCACCAGTGGAATATGAACGATAAAAAATTCGTTAAAAAGAAGTTGAGCTATTTAAAATTTGCTAAATGCGAATAGGAGATATTTTAAAAAAAGATAATGATAATTAAAATTATTGTGACAAGGTTTAAAAATTGAATCATCGATCATGGCGATGACTAACAAATATTGGCCTAATTTGTAGGTACTATTTTGACTTTGTGAAGATGATCAAGGATATTCATCCGGTTAATATTTCAGTTTGAAGTGATATTTTAATCACGTGTGAAATTTTCAAAAAAATGTTTCCTCCCTTGTGCCAACGACTCCAATAGGTCACGGTGGGGATCCTTTAGATCTGCAAGAACGAAAAAATGTATGACGATTGTGAATTCGTAAAAATGTTGATGTAAAAATCACCAAAGAGTAACTAACCGGAGGATGGCGTGTTGGTCTTTCCATCAGTTGTGATTTCTTGTTTGAAACCTTTCGAACATGATACATTTTCACCGTCTCGAAATAGTGATTGTACCAATCTTTGACGATTCGTTGTGAAGTGATCGATTGTAAAACGTCTTTTTTTAATCTTTTCTGAAAAATTTTCATGTTCAAATTTCCAAGTATTTTTTTTTGGTGAAATTTCACTTGCATTGAGATCATTGAAAAGTTCTGAGAAAAATTTAAGAGTTCGTAAGTTACTTGAAATTTCATAAATCGGGAAAATTCCAACCTGGCATTGATGGCCCACACTCTTGTGTTGTTCTTGAAAACCGTTTTTCAAGAAAACCGCTTGCACCGCTGTCTGAGACTAATTTTAATTCATATATCATCATTTCTAGTAGTTTTTATAATAATTAAATTTACCTGATGACAACGGATCCGAAACTGAAATTTTTCCCTTTTCTGATGATTTCTTTAGCATTTTGCCCATTCCCTTTCTGTTTTGCCCTCCATCAGATAAGCCTAAAAAATATTTTTTCTAATTAAATCTGATCATTTTGAAATAAAAGCAACTCTAAATGGCGGTGCTTTCCAAACCCTAAAAAATATTATTAGAAAATTCGTTCACCTGGCATAAATCGATCACATATATTCGCTTCTGAAATACTGGGGTCCAATGCTGCTTTCTTTTTGGATGATCTCAAATTGCGTTGGGCAAACACATTTTCGGCTTTACTATGAGCAGTTCGAGCACGCGGTTCTTTTCGAGTAGCAGAATTTTTGCTGTCAATATTTGGCTTTTCAGCATCCGTTGTGGCCTTTTTTCGCGTATCCAAACTTTTCTGCTCAATAACAGGTTCTGTTTTACGGTTCCTTGCCTTTTTTGTAAAAATTTATATAACAAAAGCCATTAGTTCAAAAAACTAATTTGTTACAATCCACATTTCACATAACGGTTTAGATAAATTATAAGAAATCTTACTTTTTTCGTAGTTATGGTTGAATTTTTGAATGAATCATCGTACATTTTGATATGGCTAACATCGGATATTTCGGCGTCTTTGGCATCAAGAACGATCATTTTTACGACCCACTTCTTTTTTTCTAAAATTTCACTATTCGACATGTCGGTTAAGTTGTGATATTTTTGCTAGATTCGATTGAAATCACTTCAAATACTAAACTACAGCTAATTAAAGATTGAGTTTGACAACAGTAAAATAAAGAACCGAAAGCAACACACATTTCTTAACTATTCGACATTTAATGCACACATTATTGTTTTAACTGGTACGTATGAGTGATTTGTTTAACAAAGATTTGCATCGCGAAATTATTTATGTATTGGGTACATAGTGTATGCTGTATGACACCAAAAGTGTCAAATTCAACGAAATTTGAATCAACCTAGAATAACTGCTTCTTTTGAATAATGTTCTCGTTACATTGGTTTGAATATTCTTCGAAAATAAAATATTTTATATTTGAGCCTTTTTTCCTTAAACATACGAATTCAGCCAATCGATCAGAGCCGATTGAGTTAATGCCATGAAAATTAAATGATTTATGACACACATATTCAAAAATTCAAATCACTCAAAATTTGAAAGATATTATTCAATTTCACCTTTCGAATTCTGAAGGAAGAGTATTTATTGAAAGAATATTTCAATCCAGATCATTTATTACTCCATTCACCACTCCAAAACTTATGTATTTTGATTTCCTTATAAAACTTATGTATTTGACATCCTTCGTGGTAATAATATTTGAAATTCGAATAAAATTTTTGCTTTCATTTTATAGGGAATCTAAAAAAATAATTTTTTTATAAACGAATTCATTTGCTCTCTATTTTTCGAAACTGAATACTGGTAAAAAGTCCAAAAACAGACAAAAACAAGAGGTGACATCTATCAATTACATGTGAAGAATTTTCAAATCAATTTGTTTACTAGAACCGAAAATAAATGAACTTAACCTCAATTTTATTTCAAATAACACATTTCCATTATTAACAAGGTATGGGGTTATTTTAATCTCGACTATGGAGACTATTGATAAATACATTATTTTCTGTGCAGAAAGAAAGATATTTGTTTTCGATACGGAAAGTAATACGCATACAGTTACAAACATTCTGCAAATAGCCCGAAAGCAAACAAATACGTGCAAAAGTGATAACAATTGCACGATTGGCGATAATAAATATGAAGGATTTTGTCCAAATTACTTAACAGCTATATCCAAATGCAAAGGAATATTGTTTGCAATATCAACTTCAAGTGATAAATTTTTATACATTTATGAATTCAATAATGGATTACTTAAAGTAATTTCTACGCATCAGTTGGCACGAAGCCCTAGCTCGATAAAATTTACGCCCGACGCGGAAGGTGTTCTAGTTGCGGATAAAACTGGAGATTGCTACATTTATGAATGTAGAAGTGAAACTGGGGGTAAATGGATTCTTGGTCATTGCAGTATGGTACTCGATATTTTGATGTCTAAATGTTCGAGGTAATACGAAATGATAATAATTTTGTGAGAGGCTTTGACCAGAATTATGAGAATTATTATAAACGTATAATTTTTTCAGATTTATCGTAACATGTGATCGAGATGAAAAAATCAGAGTAACAAATTTTCCAAAAACTGAAGAAATAGAAACATATTGTTTGGGTCATTTGGAGTTTGTTTCTGGTATAGTAGAAATATCACACCCAAATAAGAATCGTTTAGTTTCTATTTCTGGTGACAAAACAATGCGACTTTGGAATCATGCTAACGGATGTGAAGAAGCCTGTGTCGACCTTAAAGCTCCTGCATTTCAGTTGGTTTATAACGATGAAAGAAATCTACTTGCGGTTTCAATGTTTAGTGAAAGAACTTCGATTGGAATCTACAAAATCGATAAGCTCGAAACAGGAATCCAGATTAAAAAGTACGCTGAGCATGCGATAAGTGAAAATGTTAAATATATAAGCTCAATGGCTGTAACATCCGAAGATTGTGTTTGGCTATTGTGCCAAGGGAATGATGATGAACTTTTGATGAAGAAAATTTTATTGACAAACGGTGGTGTAATTGAGTCTGATATAGATTATTTGACAAATATTACCTCGTCTATCAAGCTTAATATTCCAGAAGATATTTCAATTTTGTTCAAGAAAAAAGTCGATAATATGAAGGACTACCATGCAAGAAAAAAGCAACGATTGATAGAGAAAAAATCAAAATAATTGAACACAATCGATCATTTTATTTTATTTTGAAAATGTAGCAAATGTGTGGAATAAATCAATCGTTCCTGATCAAATGTTAGCTGTTTATATATAAATGTAATGTGCTTTTTCTGAACTTATACTGGCTTATAGTCCAATTTGCTTTCAAGTTTCTTGTTGTCGCATACTTTACGGACCGCTTTCATGAAATCTTCTTGAATAACATACTCTCTTTCGGCTCTATAAAGCGAATGTTTAAAAAAAATCGTGAACTTCCATCACACTCAAATTTTTAAAGATAATTCACATTTGATATAATATTAATTTACCTGATAGCAAAAAGACCGGCTTCAGTGCAGACGTTACGTAAATCTGCACCATTGAAATTATCTGATAGTTTGACAACAGCTTCATAATCAATTTCTCCATGCTTAGCAATGGGTCCGGCATGAATTTTCAGAATTTCCAAACGGGCTTGTTCATTGGGGAGCGGCTAAGAAGAGATCATTGAATAATATGTTGATTTGTGAACAGAACGGAAAGTTTGGTTGCTTACAATTTCGATTTTTCTATCTAAGCGCCCAGGGCGCAAAAGAGCTGGATCTAAAGTATCAGGACGATTTGTAGCCATAATCATTTTGACTTGACCAAGTGAATCGAAACCATCCATTTGGTTCAACAGTTCCATTAGAGTACGTTGAATTTCTCGATCGGCCGATGTACCTTCAGAGAAACGACGACCTCCGATGGCGTCAATTTCATCCATGAAAATGATACATGGTTGATGATCTCGGGCATAATTGAACATTTCACGAATTAAACGCGCACTTTCGCCAATGTATTTGTCAACGATGGCGCTTGAAACAACCTTCAAGAAATTTGCATCCAACTGTGATGCAACAGCCCGGGCCAATAATGTTTTACCAGTTCCTGGTGGTCCATAAAGTAAACAACCTTTTGGTGGTGTTATACCCACACGCAGAAAGAGTTCTGGATTCATGAGCGGCAATTCAATGACTTCACGTAATTCACGAATTTGTTCGCTCAAACCACCAATAGCTGAATAGGTGACTTCTCCAGGGTCTTCATGTGACATATTGTATACCAACGGATCGACCTCTCGTGGTAAATAACGCATAATAGTTAAGGTTGTCATATCGAGTGCGACTCGAGTACCAGATTTCAATTTTGTTTTGTCCAATTGACGACGACAACCAACAACATATCGGGGTCCATTTGTAGCCTTCACAATGACTAGAAAAGATGAAAAGCTTTGTCAGTTTGCTATTTATTACGTTGATATAATCATATTAAAGATGAATACATGATGCTTACATTTATCTTCCGTCAATTGTTTCAGTACCTCACCAACGATTTGACCAACGCTCTGAAGTGCTTTCAAGTCATTTTCTGATTTATCGAATTGTTTTGTCAATTCTTTCAATTGTTCGCGCACTAAAATGGATACGAACAAGAAGAAAATTGAATATCAATTCAAAGTTTTGAATATTTGAATGGAATATCTCTTTGAGCTTTGATGACTAAACAAATTTATACAATAACATAACCTGAAATTATGTTTTATGGACAAATACTCGAAGGATGATACCTACTTTCTTTCAATCGCGATTCGACTTCTTTATGTTCAAGAAGTTTTTTGCGGTAGTCCATCAAACTCCGCTCACGAGTCGAATCCACCGTTGCCATTTTGAACTGAATTACAAACAATGATTGAGAGGAGGTTCAAATAAACTGAATGATTATTTTGGTTACTTCTAAATAAACTTTCTTATGTTTGTCAAACTGTTTGTCATTGTTGCACTATAAATGCTGTGATTGGCGCCATCTGGAATAGATAATTGAAACGAGAATCGCCAAATGAAAACAATTGAAAAGTCATGGCTAACTACTTAGTTATTCATGATAAGTATCGAATCTTCTTATTTGGAGGCAAATTTTCAAGCTCGATTCAAATAGATAGTTGGCTAATGTATACTCTATATTAATAAACATATAATCATAATTAAAATTGAATGATAAGAAGTGTTGGCAAAAAATAGTTTCCGTTGGCATATCGTCACTAATGATCTGAAATATCGTAAGTGTCAGTGTCTATATGTACATATATATAGCAGAACAATTGAAAAATTAAAAAAAATTATAACATTTCCATAGCACATGCAATGAGCCATCAAAACAGAAAAACAAGTATTTTGGCCGCATGTGCTAGGGGCGAATACGCATTCCTATGTGAATATATTCGAAAATACAAAGAACGAAAGAAATATGAAATATATGATAATCATAGTTGGGGACCACTTCATCATGCAGTCGTGAGCAATTCATTTAAATGCGTTGATTTGCTGTTGCAATGTGAATTAGTAGATTTGAGATGGAAGTCATATGAGGGTCAAACATGCTTTTATGTTGCAGTGGATCGAGATGTTTCGTGTTCAATCATCAAATTACTTTTAGAAACGGATCCAGAATTATTTAACATACCGGATAATGAGAACTTTTATCCCATTCACAAAGCCATATCACGGAATTCGTTGGTGATTGTTCGAACTATGATTGAAACTCTAAATATGTTGGGCTTTGAAATTAAAGATCAATTCGATTGGGAAGACGAGAACGGCCTCATACTAGCAGCACGGCAGAAAAATTTGGAAATGGTTAAATATATCCTAAGCAACATTAAATGTGATGTTTGTCACACAAACGATAATAACTTGGATGCAGCTTCGATAGTTTTGCTGTCTGGAGATTCTGAACGTAATGCAGCCGCCTTTGAAATTTTTACATATTTAATACCACTTTGTTATCAATCAAATACTATTGAATCAATGCGAAAACTAATGCAGCCATTACTATTTGCGAGCTATTTTGAAAATCATCTGCCATATAATTGGTTGATGAAGAATTTCTACTTGGTTGAATGGAACGAACATCATGATTTAGTACGACGAGCGCTGTTTTCGTTGGAAGATGTAAAATTCGACTACCGGCTGATTATAATTGGTCTCCATTCACTAATATCGCAGTATATTGTGAGGCAAGAGGATCAATTGAAGAATGAAATTCTTTATCAAAACATTATTTGTCGTTTAAAGGATATATATCAGCACGATGAAAGTTTATTTACAGAGATTGCTAAAGTGTTAACACCCAAATTACACTTAGAAAGCCTTAAATATAGTATCATGAAATTCATTCCGTTATCAGATCTGCAAGGAACCGAAGAATCTATCGATTTGATGCATATGTTTGATATTCTGCACATAGGTGATATGATAGATATTGGCCAATTGCTTTTCTTTACACCATCAGCAACGTACCTAAATAATATTTTTCTTTTATTTATGCCTTTTTCGAATGCAATAACGGCAGATGAGTACCTGAATATATGTACTAAAGATCGGCCAGCTCTTCTGGCTAGCTTCGAAAAAGATTCAAAATTATCTAGATTTTGTATGGCTGGAAATTTTCGAATGAACAACTCTTTAAAAAGTATGTGTCGCCAAGTAATAAGGCAAAGCATTGCCGAAAGTAAAAGGAATAGAATCTTTGACTCCTTAGTCACGTTAAATCTACCAAATAAGCTTTTGAACTATTTATCATTTAATTATACCGGCTACACAAGGAAAAATTTTCTGCCAGTTGTCACACTAATCGGCGTGTAAACCGACCAGTGTAATAAATGTTGGAAAATTTCTATGTGTACTTTTATGTTCAAATACTATAAATGTCACGGTTCCCTGCTATGTTCGGGTGTTGCACTTTATCCAAATAAAGATTCAAATTTTAATTCCGATGCGTCCATTCTTTTGGTTTACTGATGGCTTGAAATTCTTCTTGTTCGGAACGCAATTTTGCAATTCACCATTCTTGTAACCGTCCTGCAACCTCGTTAACATAACGTTCATGTTTTGGAAGCCGATGCAAAATCTGACGCATCCATTCTGGGGCTCGAGATAGAATCAATCCGACCGGGTCACTGTTGTGGCAAACATAAAACCCGAATATTGAGGAGAGAATTAATTACCATTGAATACAAACAAACTATTGTCTAATATTTCATTTCAATCAATTTTAATTACCGATTTTTACGACCACCCGCCTTTTCCATTTTGGTACAGCAAATGCTACATGTTTCGTAAATTCTGAACTCGTCGATTTCTACTACACCGGCATACAGCTTCAATACTTCATACGACCCACGAATTATGAATTCGGTTTGAACGAAAAATCGAGTAAACGATGGATGAAATTTATCAAAAATTGAGCGAAAATGGAATACGATGACCTTTTTTTACTCGGCAAATCAATTTTTGTTGTTATTTATTTTTGTCAGTGTACTATATGTATGTGTTTATTGTGAACCAATCAACACGCCGATCAGTGTGACAACTGCCGGAAAAATTTCTTTGTGTATGAACTCGAACAGTAAAATAAATGTCACAATTCATCATTAAGTACAAGTTGCATAATACTTTTTTATTTTTTATGTGAACGAGACATCATCTTTTCCCTCGCTTGCTGTATTCTCATGAAACGTCAAATGATATTTCAAATATGATCAGAATGGAAGCTCGCGTATTTTGAAAAATGATTAAAAATATTCAAGGAAATTGCAATAGCTGAGCTAACAATTGATACATTTGGATTTGAAGATGTCAAGGCCTCAAACAAGTATCAACAACAAATACGATAGAGTCGTTGTGCTAATTGACATGGACTGTATGTAAATTTATTGAAAAGAATATTCAACAGATTTTTATAATAAAAAATCCTTGAAATTTTCATAGGTTTTTACTGTCAAGTTGAGGAGCAGTTGAATCCAAATCTAAAAGGTAAACCCATTGCAGTTGTTCAATATAATGCTTGGCGTGGTGGTGGGTGAGTTGAAATGTTTGCAAGTAAAACGCTTTTGGTGGAATTGAGTTTAACGATTCATTTTTTGCATTTTATAGAATAATTGCGGTGAATTATCCAGCAAGAGCAAAAGGAGTAACTCGTCATATGCGCGGGGACGAAGCAAAAGAACAATGTCCTGATATCGAGCTAGTCAAAGTGCCTAATATTCGAGAAAAAGCCGATTTGTCAAAATATCGTAATGCCGGTAAACAGGTTGCCTCTGTTCTTCAGAATTTTACGCAGCTGTTGACTCGAGCCAGCGTTGATGAAGCATATATGGATATAACGGACCTAGTACAGAACCGTCTTGTCGAAATGAATCAAGTAATATGTGATATTTTGTGTGATTCTAAAAAATTTATTCCATAATAATTTTTTTCAGGGAAAATTTGCGTTACAGCCAAATGCATTGAAGAATACATTCGTCGTAGGTTATCAGAGCATTGGTGAATATGTTCAAGAAATATCTGAAAAAATTTCTCAACCAGTCGATAATGATCAACCAGACCTCGAACACGTGCCTGATGAAGATAAGAAAGCGTTTAAAAGGAGTGACATTAAGTTGTTAATCGCATCATCAATTGTTAGTGAGATTCGAGCCGCAGTCAAGGAAAAAACTGGGTATGAATGTTCAGCTGGCATTGCACACAACAAAGTATTAGCAAAACTTGTTTGCGGGTTAAATAAACCGAATAAACAAACAATTATCCCTCTAAAACATATACCTCAACTGTTCAGGTAGGCGTGTTTTATATCATTCCATTTCCGTATGATTCAGCAACTGAATTGATATTTTTTTTTTAATATGCTCATGTTTTAGCACACTTCCTGTTCGGAAAGTACAGGGTTTAGGTGGAAAATTTGGCGAGAAAATTTGTGAGGATCTGGGTATTCAATTCATGGGCGAATTGACCAAGTTTTCGAAAGAAGAACTACAAAAACGTTATGAAGATAAAAATGGCTTGTGGCTTTTCAATATATCACGGGGAATCGATTTAGAGGTTGTCACACCACGCTTAGTTTCAAAAAGTATCGGTTGCTGCAAAAAGTTTCCTGGACGAAATGCTATAATAGCTATTACAACCTTAAAACATTGGCTTCATGAACTCGTCAAAGAAATTACTGATCGCCTTGAACAAGATGAAATGGAAAATAATCGACGTCCGAAACAAATGATTGTTAGCTTTATACAATCAATTGACAACAAAGACGTGTCCAGTTCGCGAACAGTTAATTTGACAACACTGGATGAAGAAAGATTGGTCAATGATGCTCTGGATGTATTGAAAAAGAACACGGAAAAATTCTTCAAATCGGTAGAAAATACAAGTGTTCTGAATAATCCAATAAAGTTTCTAGGTTTGAATGTTGGTAAATTTGAGAGCTTAGAAATGAAAAGAGCAAATACTATTCAAGATATGTTCCAACGTAATATTGAGAACAAAAGTGAGGAATGCAAAGAAACACAAGAAGCTAAAGAAACTGAAAATATTACCGCTACGGGCAAACGCACTGAATTGAATGCAACGTGCAACCAAGAAACTGAGAAAAACACATCTAGTAATAAATTATCTTTTTTTACCACATACAACAAGTCTAGGCTAACAAATGCAACTGTGACTATTGATCGATTGGAGCAAAAAAATGAAAACTCCGAAAGGGGGGAGACAAATGATGAAAAAGGTACACTTCAAAATGAATTGCTCATGGAGGAGCTTGCCAGCAATGATGAATCGCTTTCCGAAGAAAATTCTATGGCCCTGGTCCCATCGACGTCAGTCAAACCAAGTTATTTGGAAACATATGCTGAGTTCTATCGTCCACAAACACAGCTGGAACTCAACAAGATAGAATGTGAGCAGTGCGGAAAGAAAATATATGAATCGGACATTCAGATTCACATGGATTCACATTTAGCATTTAAATTGAGTCAACAGCAGCGTCAAGAGTTTCAAAATCAATTGAAGAGAACGACCACAACGGCACCAGCACCGATTGCTAAAAGAATGAAAAAAACTACAAAGACACGAGAAATAACAAATGAAAAACCAATTCAGAAGTTTTTGATCAAACCAGCACAGCTACAACAGACATCAAATCATGAGGACAATGAAAAAAATATTGAAACAGAGAAGTGTGAAGAGTGTGGACAGAATATCTTCATCGATAAGCTTTTTGAACATAAAGACTTTCATGCTGCAAAAAGACTGCACGAAGAACTGTTGCATCTCGAAAGAGAAGCGAGACTCCAAAATAATGACATAAAAAATACCACAAAAGGTGCTTCGAAGAATGGCAAATCAAATAAAACGAAACTACCAAGGTCAAATATTGCTTCATTTTTTCAAAGTACTTGATCAGCTTAGCTTAAATGATTTATGAAGAAAGTTCCAGATCTTTTCGTAACTTTTTTTTAAATATCTGTTTAAATCATGATTCAAAACCTAAATGGTTCTATTGATATTTATTATGTTGTTATGACATTGGTGAAACGTTGCACATTTTTGACAAATAAATCATTCTTTGTATATGGAGCGTATTTAGTTATTTGTTTGACATATCAATCAAGTTCATTATCTGTCAAAGTTAAATAGGTATTAATGATGGCTAAGCCTGTTCCAAACAACAGAAAATTTAATAGAATTATTGCCCTAATAGATCTTGATTGTAAGTCATAAATTGGCGGCGATCGTGAACTTTTACCTTTTTGATTATAATTATTTCGGGTTTACGATAACATTATGGTTGCAGGTTTTTATTGCCAAGTGGAAGAAGTATTGAATCCAAATTTGAAAGGAAAGCCAATTATTGTTCAACCATTGCAATATGATGATTATGGAGGGGGTGGCATCATCGCTTTGAATTATGTTGCACGAGCAAGAGGTGTAAAACGTCAAATGCGCGGCGATGAAGCCAAGAGACAATGTCCAGAGCTTGAAATGATTAGAGTTCCTGTTGTTCGTGGAAAAGCTGATCTGTCAAAATATCGAAATGCTGGAAAGCAGGTTGCAGATGTTCTCCGAAATTTCACTCCACTTATGTCACGGGCTAGTGTCGATGAAGCATATTTAGATATAACACGACTCGTTAAAAGTCGTTTAATAGAAATGACCCAGGTTAGTTTGGTAATAACAGATTTGAAGTTTTATTTGCCCAAAAATGAAAGTTCAACTCAGTATTCAACTCAAGGGGAAATTTGCATTAAAACCTGATCAATTGGAAAGTACATTTGTTGTGGGGCACGAGAGTATCTGTGAATTTGTTCAATCTATCACCAATAGAATAATCCGAAATATCAATGCACCACAAACGGAATGTGATGATATTGATTTGATTGATCTGACGGAGGTGGATAGAAATGATTTTAAGGATAATCAAATTAAACTATTAGTGGCTGCATCAATCGTCAATGAAATTCGCAACGTTGTCAAAGAAAAAACTGGCTATGAGTGTTCAGCTGGGATCGCGCATAACAAATCCATGGCAAAAATGATATGCGGCTTAAATAAACCGAATAAACAAACAATAATTCCTCTAAAACAAATAGCTCAGTTTTTCAGGTGAACAAAGAATTTTATTGATTATGTGCAATGTACATATGAAAATTATAAAATATTCATTTCTTAAGTTCTGGATCTGTTGCAGCTCTTTCCCCATTAAAAAGGTTCAGGGTCTGGGAGGAAAATTTGGTGAAAAAGTTTGCACTGAATTGAATGTCGAATTTATGGGGGATTTGATCAATTTTTCAAGAGCTGAACTGAAGCGCCATCTTAATGATAAAAATGGCAATTGGCTTTACAACCTAGCACGTGGTATTGATTTTGAACATGTGACGGAAGAATTAGTATCCAAATCAATTACCTGTTCAAAAAAGTTTCCCGGTCGAAATGCTCTTTCAACGGTCAATGAATTAAAAAAATGGCTACACGAAATTGCAGGAGATGTTTCAAATCGGATCGGACAAGATGAGTTAGAGAACAATCGACGTCCAAAACAATTGTCGCTCAACGTTATGCAGTTGATTGATAACAAGGACGTATCCAGTTCAAGAACTGTTAATCTTCTTGCAACAGATGAAGAAACCATTGTCAATCAAATGATGGATATTTTAAAGAAAAATACTGCACAATTTGTGATATCATCTGGCTCCAATATGCTGAAAAATCCAATAAAATACATTGGTTTGAGTGTTTTCAAATTTGAAGATCAAGATAGAAAGCGAACAATTAAGAATATGTTTCAACGAAACCTTGATAACGAAATGGATTCGACTTCCTTGCCCGAGTCAGAAGTGGTAAACCAATTACCAAGAGAGATTGGAGAATATATGGACGATTCAAATCTAAACATCAAGAGCTTGGAAACTATTAATATCTTCTTGCAAGAGGAAAAAATTTCATCTATCAAATAAAATTACGCTTTATTAGCGATAATAACCATATCGGTCAGGATAAATGATATTAATAAATAAATAAAACAATCAAACAAACGAACAAACAAACCATAGAATTACGATTATTAAAAATTAAAACAGAAGGGAGTCTTCGTTCTGAAGGTTTTGGGATCCAACAATGGTGAAACAAGATATATTGGAAGCGTAGGTACCTTCGCTTTCTTTTATTTATGAAAATGAATAAAATGAACAAACATTAGTTATTAGATTATTTTGATGTTTTTTGATAACACATATAATTCCTTGATGTTATAAAATCGTTACTATAGATGTTATTGTATATACATATATAAATATATATATTCTTATACCAGCTCTAACGAAATGGGTCTTATGTCTAGTAATTAGGACCATTCGAAAGGTTTGAGTAAGTAAGAGGTAGGTTCTCATGAACATTGACTTTTTTCACATTGATTTTTTCCGAATTTTTTACACTGACACCATTTTTATTTTTGCTTTTCTCGTGCTTTTTGAACCTTTCTCCATAGGAAAGGTTAGTTTGCAGAACATTCGAAACCGATTTGGACCGGCCAGAGCTCAAAAAATGAACCGAAAATTTCACGGCAAATTTTCAACACATGACGATTTTTTTCGAAAATAAGCACGGTGACATATTTTTTTTTTTTTTGAAAAATGGAAATCGTAATCCAACGCTGTGCAATGCGCCCGGTTATAGGAAACGCCCTGTATAGAAATAAAGTTAAAAAAAAGCAAGGAGGACTTTAGATTAATATTTATCAGTAAAGTGGTAAAACAGCAAAATTAGCTTAAATTTGATTAAGTAAAATGCAATCAAAATTTAGGCAGTTGGAAATAACATAACTTCTTTTTTTTCTATTTTAAATTTGAATCTCTTTTCGTTCTTACAAATTGATTGCTGTGTCTGCAATAAATGATATACATAATTCGCGCTAGAGTTTTTTTATACTTGTGATAAAAGAAGACATTCACTAGTACGTATTCATCGTTTCTTTCGTCTTTATCTTTTTATTCGTTGATTACTGATTTTGAAAGAGATGCAATGAATAACGCGCCAATCACGCATACATCGATGTAAAATATTCGAGATTCGTTTGTTCAAGATTTGGTCTGCAATGACATCAGCCTCGCGAATGCTGCTTTATAATAATATTGACAGTTGGGTATACATAGTGCGCTTTTCTTTTTCACATGGTCCTTCAATAGTACTAGTATCATCTTGAGTCGTATTGAATAAGCACATTGATGAAAACCAAATTGGTGCACTTGATCGTGCACGACTTAATTTGAAATCTTACATTAAAGATTGAAATAAATATTTCTTTGTAACTAAAGAAATTTGAATCTAAACTATTTCATTTGGCGAGACAACGATAAGTAAGTTGAATATATTTAATTTAGCTAAAATCGCATGCAAATAACCTATTGGTTCGATTTGATGCAAATGTACGCCATTAATTTGAAATCTAACCTCAAACATTTATATGAAAGCCACATTTTCGAGAATAGCAATCTGTGATGACATGAGGTTGCCTGTGTAAACAAGATTTTCAATTAACCAGAAAATAGATTTAAACATTTTTTGCATAGAAACTATTTCTGAGAATACTCAATTGCATTCTTTCCATTACATTAGTAAAATGGAAAGGGATCAAAATTGGTCAAGCCGGCCAAAACTAACTTTAATGGAGAAGGAATTGATTGAAAATAGTATTGATTCCATGCGCCAAAGAATCGATCAAATACAACAACTACCAGATGTTGTTGAAGATAAATTAGATAGATTAACCGATGTTATAAGCACTGATGTCTATAAAATCTTCGATTTCGATACGACGTCATCAAAGCATTTGCCGATTTACTCATCGGAAAAAGCCATTTTGGAGGCAATCGAAAAACATTATGCCACTATTATCGTTGGAAATACTGGATGTGGTAAAACGACACAAGTAAGTATTTGCAATAATAACGGTGGACCGGAATTTAATAACTATTTTTTAGGTTCCACAAATTTTATTATTCCATAATGCCCGATTGAACAAACCGTGTAATATCATCATAACGCAACCACGACGGATTTCAGCGAGACAAATGGCAATCGAGGTATTTATTTTATTTATAATAAACATATTATAGCTATTCATTTCTAACGAATGATTCATTGATTTGTTCGACGACGATTATTATTTTTTCAAAGGTATCAAGGCAACGAAGCTGGCAATTAGGCTCGGTAGTCGGGTACCAGGTAAAGTTATATATTGTATTGGAAAAAAAAACTCTGTATTATATACAAAATAATTTGTATCCATTTTCATACATTTGATCTATTTGCTTCTTGCAGGTGGGTCTGGACAAACGATTTATATCGAATCAAACACGGATCACATATTGTACAACTGGCATCCTATTGGAAAAACTAATCGCTCAAAAATCTCTGGACACTTATACACATATAATTTTGGACGAAGTACACGAACGAGACAGTGAAATGGATTTCCTTGTAAGTAACCTGACTTCCTATCTTTTTTAGTATCTTTTAATAATAAATAATCGATCAAAATTTGAAAATTGAACTCTCCCAAACTTTTATTTATAATATATCATATTTAGTTTGTGGTCATTCGGATATTGATGAACAGGTCACCACACGTAAAAATTATTCTGATGTCCGCCACCATAGATACAAGAAAGGTTCCTGAAATAACAATAGTACTTTCTAATAATTTTGAATGACGAACCATAATAATGTTTGCTCTCAATTGATCTTAGTTTGCTGAATATTTCAAAACATCAGTCGACATTCTTGCTCCCGTTGTTCAGGTTGCTCAAGACAATAAGTACAAAGTAAAGATACATTATATTGATGACATCATTAAATATGATTCCAATGTGAGTATTATTTAAAATTGAATTTCCGTATTTGGAATATGCACGTAATTTTGTAAAAACTTTCCTTTAGTTGGCAAATTTGAAATGGGAAAAACCGTGCATTCCAGATGATTTGTATCACTTCGTACCGGGTTTTATTCATGCACAAACATTGCGTGAGTCTGCTGATGAAAACGAGAATCATTTGGCATCTATTCTGATCTTTTTACCTGGAATCTATGAAATCGGGCTAATGTACACAGCCTTAACAAAATTTCTAAAGTACGTAAAATAGTTTTAATATTAATATTAATTAGTATTATTAGTTTTGGAAGTATTTTCACTTCAGTGGGCAGGAAACCGATTTAAATTGGAACATAGTTATACTGCATTCATTGATAAGCAGTGAAGAACAGCAGTCGATATTTCGTCCAGTAGAAAAAGGTTATCGAATCATTCTGGCTACAAATATAGCCGAATCTAGTATAACGGTCGATGTACGATGCGGTATGTTCAGCAAAAGCACTTTATGATTGAATGCGAATGAAATTAGATAATGAATACAAATTCTTTCAAATTATATTTTCAGTATTCGATTTCTGTTTGACGAAATACTTGCAAGTCAATCCATCGAGAAACTTTACGTCATTGGTTGTTCAATACTGTTCGAAGCAAAACGCCAGACAGCGTGCAGGTCAGTGTTCAAAGATTTCAAATTTATTTATTTAAAAATCTCAAAAAAAATTAAAATAACTTTATTCTATTTCGATATAAACTAAAATCCAAATAATTTGATTTCGGCTGCATTCGAAGTCAAAGTAAAATTATTTTGATCTTCTTATTTTACTTCGGTTCTCAAGATAAATAACTGAAATATTTACAAAATAGACATAAAACAATGATTGTATTTTGCGTTTCAAAGATTTCTCATAGCCGCTTTCTATTTTGAATTTAAACCAACATAAAAATAATGTTGTCGCCAATTCTGTTTTTGCTTGTTCGATGAGTGCGAGAGCATAACGGCACGAGTTTGGTTGGTGATACAAATTCAACGAGCTGAAAAACGGTTTTATCTTACTCGAGTACCGAATTAAAATCAAAATAATGAAATAGTTGATTTTATATCTAAATTCGCAAAATCAAAATAAAATTATTTTATTTTGACGTGAAAGACATCAAAATCAAAATATTTTTATTTGGTATTTCGACTATAGACAAATAAAATAATTTTTTTTTATTTGTTATTTTGGTTTTCGATTACTGATGCAGGCAGAGCAGGTCGTCTGGGTAATGGCATATGCTATCGTATGATTCCGCGAAGAATTTACAATGTAAGTCTAGGCGCAAAATCCATATCCAATCGTTAGCTTCATAAAAATAAATTAATTCCTTGCAAATTTAAAATGTCAGTGCTACCTAAAGGAAATTAGTACACCGGAAATACTAACAACTCCACTTGAAAATATCGTACTGAAAATTAAGCAGTTCGAATTGGAGCGTATCCATATAGGTATTAACTTTTTATATTACATACTTTGAGAATTTAGATTTTTTAATTATCTTGAATATATTCTTGATACAAGTTCTTGGATTGGCGATGGATCCACCAAAAATAGAAGATGTTGCATCGTCAGTTATTTCATTAAAAGAGTTAGGCTCTTTACTGCCAACCTCTGAAGAAGATGAATTGTCCATAATTGATGGTGATATAACTCCACTTGGCAGGCTACAAGTTAGTGTAAATTTTGTCAATATTAACAGTGCTAGTGATAATGCATGTTTGACGTTCCATTTCTATTTTCGATGCAATTTTGAAAGCTTTTATTACTATCTTTCATTTGCTATTATTATTTTCATTTTGTTCGTCCGAAAACAGGCTGGGTTACCAATTGATGTTCGAGCGTCCAAGCTGATTGCATTGGGCTATTGTTTCAGTGTCCTGGAAGAGAGTATAATAATTGGTAGGACAAAATTGAATTGTGCATTTCATTCGGTTTCGCGTTCAAAACCTATCTGCTTTTTTCATTTCAGCGGCAGTATTAACGGTGAAAAGCATTTTCAAAATACAATTTCACAAAAGCTTGACTGCTTTTACACGTCTTTTGGAATGGTCAAATGGTTCAGGTAATACAGACCATATATATTTAAAAATTACTTATTTATATTCACTAAGTCGAGCCTACTCTTTACTCAGGAAGTGACTTGTTCGCCGCATACAATGCTTTCAGGGTTTGGACAATGAAATACAACGAAAATGTATTTGGCAAAAAACCTTTTCAAAAAAAAGCCGAAAATGAATTTTGCTCCAGGCATAATCTTGATGTGCGCCAGGTAGTTCATTATGCCATTCGATAACCATTATAAAATTGTACACAAGTTTTATATTCCTAAAAAAAGCTGCATGAATGCCAACAACTGATAAACGAACTGAGGCACAGATTAGAAAAATTGGGCATTCGTGAAATGATTGGTGAAAATCGGGTTCAATTGAGTGATAAGGAGAAAGGTATTGACAAAATTGAATTTCAAGATTATTCGAAAAAAATTCACTAAAATGCAGTCATTTGTTGAATGTTATTATTAATTGGTATAATATTCCTCACACTCGCTGCAGCACTTATCTTAAAAGCAGTAATTGCAGGCGCATTTTACCCAAATTATTTCGCATGCTATGCCAATAACGATCCAGCTGTCCAACGTAGAATATTCAATGAAATGAACGGCAGAAATCCAAATAACACGGTAATCCGCCAATTTAATGATTTAAACTTAGGTCACTATATGAAAAACTTGAATCGAAAATAATATGATATCATTTCCCATTATTCATATTAGGTTTATTTATCCGGTTTCCGACCAAGTCACATTAGAGAGGTACATTTATAAAACACAAATATGATTGTGTTATTAACGTGTTTAAATTCATGCATTAAATATTATTACATTTTTAGGTATACGTGAACTCAATCAAAGAACTTTTCGAACAGTCGAATGTAGTCGACAAAAATCATTTGGACTACATTCAGGTTTCTTTCGACCAAGGTTCTGAAAAAACGTTTGTTACATTCAAAATGGATGCCTGTGATCATGAAGATGCTAAAGATTGGGATACGTCTTCATGTTCCATACCAGGACGTGTTTTACCCGAGGTACATTTATAAAATGCAAAATTTTACTCTGCAATTAAACGTGTTTAAATTAACACGTAAAATAAATGTATAATTACATTTTTAGGTATACAAAGCTATCAAAATGCGTCAGCTCAGAATTCCGATCGAAATCCAAATTTTGCCGTGAGTTTATGCATACATACACATATATATTACAAATAGTTTCGAAAAACATAACTAAATTAAATCCCTAACTTCAGCGAAGAAATTGAATTGCAATTGGCTACAAAAAACGGAATAGGCATCATGAATGGATCCCATTTCATCTATAAAAAAATCAATGACGACGAAAATGTCCAGCTGGTCTGCATTCCAGGTCCAGCAGTCGAAAAGATAAAGGGCATTGTTACCCATGTAGGTTTTGACTTTTGTAAGATATCTTGCTTTTGATCATTTAATCATACATATTTTACAGGTTGTAAGCTGTTCTAAGTTTTGGCTTCAGCCATCCGACGAAAAGTCGAGAGTCGATTGGTATAACGAAACATTGAATGCACCAAATTGTCCATATATTGAAATGTGTTTCGATGACGACATTATTGATAAAAATACTATAATGGTGGCTCGAAACAGACTTGATAACCGTTTATACCGAGCACGCGTTCTGAACTGGTACAAAGAGAAATCGAAAGTTCAATGTGAAGTTCTCTTCATCGATTTCGGATTTGTGCAGAAGGAATGTACAAAAGATGATCTATATACATTTACGAGATATTTTGAAGCAGCTAAAATGCCATCACGTTGCTTTGAATGCTGCTTAGCTGAAATTCAACCATCAGCATCGAATTTGAGTGGAGGTAGTAAATGGGACTATCATGCAGTCGAAAAATTTAAAGAAATGGTTCTTGGCAATGAAGTTACTGCTAAGGTGAGCATATGCTAATTAATATTTATCAAACGCTCAGTTTTTAAACTTTCTTTTTTTTCAATCTCAAGATTTACTCTGTGGTCAATGCTATTGTCAACGTTTTCATTACATGCAACGAAAAGGACATGAATAGTTTTCTAATTGAAAACGTTTACGGTGATTTTTGTGAAGAAAATTACTGGTCCAAGGTATAGAAGCATGTTCACTTACTAAAATTTAAGTCAATAATTTCATTGCTATAAATAAATAATAAACGTATTATTGTAGGAAAATCATTCGAAGCGTTTGGAACATCAAGAAAATTTGAAATATGTAGACGCCGATGATAGCTCGAGTTTCTCTGCGTTGAATGTTGATTACAGTGAATATTATTCACCGGTGGAGCCAAACAGCATTATTATACCGAAGGATAAGACCGATAAAAAGAACCCAGTGCGGCTAATGGGTCCGAAAAGTCCACTCGAAACATCGATGGTTCCATGTTTGCATCACGAAAAAACCAAGTCAGTCAGTGTTGATCACAGCTCTGTGAATTCTGTCTTTCTTGCATCAACCCAGCAAGTAATCCATATAACACTACGTTTGAAAAATTCAATGAAAAAAATCTATAATTCGTTTTTCTACAACTTTCAGCAATCAGGTATCAGATACATGGTAGCAGCAAACGTAAATCAGAGCAACTCGATCGATGCAGGAATTGTTATAAATGAAACTACTCTATTGCCTGATATACCAGGCTTTGGACCGTTGATGGCAATGATTTTTGCACGCAAAATCGATCTGAAACTAGACGAAACAAAATCACGATACGTTTCAGTTTTGACTGGCTTGGGAATTTCTAAAAAACATCAACCATTGTTTCTTGAACACGACGCACTGTTCAACCTGGACTTTGTGCTTGACAACGAAGACATTTCGAATGTTAGTATGAAATTAATTTTGCAGCCATCAGAATAATCTACACAACTAATTAAATAATCTTCTATTCATTAGATCAATAAAATCCGTTATTCCGTCAACACGCTACTTCATCATACCCAAGAAAAGTGTGAAGCCAATTTCAATCCAATCAAAATAGATTTGATGCAAGAACTCAAGATCATAACCATGGAGTAAATAGATGATATCATAATTGATAATATTCATCATTCATACACACAAAAAATCATCGGATTAAATTCTATGAGTTTATTCCGTGAAACGGATTATTGACAAGTTAATTCCGATATACAAATTGAATTTGAATATCTTCGGCTGAATTTTGACATTTCATCCAGTAGCCTTTGCATACATAACGCTGGACTCATACCAAATTCTGTATATGTGACGCTTCATGAGTGTATCGTACAAGCGCAAAGTCTACTCGATGAAATGTCAAAATTCAGCCGAAGATATTCAAATTCAATCTGTATATCGGAATTAACTTGTCAATAATCCGTTTCATGGAATAAACTCATAGAATTTAATCCGATGATTTTTTTGTGTGTAGACTTTAAATTCTGAATTTTCAATCTTACGTATACAAACAGATTACTCATGAAACACCGCAAACCAAAAGAAATTTGTGACGATCATCATGAATGGAATACATCCCCTAATATGCATTATAAACCACCGTTCTTCGAGAATGACGGTAGTATTCTGCCTCCGCATGGTATCTGGCAGCTACAATCCATCAGTAACGATACATTGAAAATGTTTCGTCAAAATTGTGCTGATTTGCATAAAATGTAAGAAAACTATACTTAATGCTTTTTACTATACTCAATAATAATAATTGAATACAGTTCCAGGACCTTTCAATTCTCACGCCAAATTATTTGTATGCTGTGCACAACAAAAATCGAAAGTGCAAAGATGCTTCGAATTCATTTGATGAATAGTTTACACAAAGAACGAGAGAAGGAAATTGGATTTCCTTAAATTTAATCCTAATTCAACGTTTTATGCGATTGCATTAGAATGTCGAATATTATTGACAAACTACATCAACAATAATTGACAATCAGAATAATTTGATCTTTTTAATGGCAAAATTTTTTGTATTGTTACCGATTTCTATCAATCAACCATTAAATTAAATGGAGACGAAGAAATAAGAATCCAGTGTTTTTAATGCAATGCCCCAAATCCTGCAATACCCTCAGAAATTTGATTCGGAATTCAATGTCATTCTAGTGGCACTGCAATAATTTACCTATTACTTTTTAATGTGTTGGTAAAGGAATAACTGTATATTGTATAGGCGTTATACGCACCCGCACAGTATTCCTGTGAAAATGCGTATACGAAATGTAGTAATTAAAATTACATAAACATACAACAACATTCAAAAGTAGTAGGTAAATAAATGCAATGCCACTATCATGACACCGATTTCCAAATCAAATTTTTGAGAGTAAACGAATACGTAGTAATGATAAATTAATTCAGGGGATGCGGTTCAGAGCTAAATATTAATCTTTATTCATCGCATGAAAAAATAGAGATTTTCATTATTTAAACAGTTTTATTTTTAATTGGGCTTATGCTTGTAATTGCACTGCATTCATCGAGCTATTCAGACAAATTGTTATTCCTCATTGGTGATTCAAAATCAATTCTTCTCTTGATTTAATTCTTCCATTTTCGTTTTTGTGTTTGAGTCTTTCGTTATAAGAAATACTTTATTCATTTTGTTCTTTTTCCTTTTTCTGACAACACAGTTTTTTAACTGTTCATAAAAATCGACTAAAATAGAATATTATTTTATTGTTAAAGCATGAAGTAGAGAATAATAATGGAAATTATGTTTCAACTCCTTTTCTCAGAATTTCGGTAATGATAATATATTAGGTATTAGGTAATAAATCAACATGAACATAAAATGGTTTTCCATTCACAAAAAAGTATTAATTATTTACTCTTTTCATTTTTTCAAAAAATTTGGCATCCCTACATTACAGGGTGTTAGGTAATTGCATGCGAATATTTTTACCACGTATTTTTGGGGTCAAAAGGAGTAAAAGTTTCCTAACAGTTGGTACAATCCAAAACAAAGACTTTGAAAAATCGGCCTTCAAAGTTTTTTTGGACCCGAATTTTTTTCGGGCTGAAAGCCATCAAAGAATTTAAGATTGTGAACGTAATTTTTATTGTAGAAAGGTCATATAGCGCAAATGAAAGGTATTGACGCCCTTTTGAATCCTATCTATTCAAAATTAAACTGGAAGAAAAAATGAAGCGGAAAAAATGCGTTTAACTCAATTTTGTGGGCAAAAATCGCACCTTCTTACGGGAACTTTAGTTTTTCTCAAAATTTTTGTATGGCAGCATTTGCTTTTCTGATTGGAATCTGAAAATTCAGAACATTTTACCTAGGGCTACCAATTTTTAAATTTTTAGAGACTAGATTAACTTATTACGATTCACCCACAACGATCAATTCAAAGAAATTTTTCAATTTTCATAAAAAATCATTCAGAAAAAAAGTTCAAGCAGTGATATCAATACGAACGGCCGATCCAATCGTTATGGTTTCCATGAACGAGTCCCATAATTTTGCAATGCTAAACACTTTTCTTTGTTCCAAATGGTACCAACTGCTTGGGAACTTTTACTCCTCTTGACCCCAAGAATACGTGGTAAAAATATTTGCCCGTAATTATTTAAAACCCTGTATATTCATTGTATTTTGAGTTTAAATCAGATTGTGCGGTGTGCAGTCTAATGTTTATAACTATTTCTTTCTCGCTTGTAAAAAGCAATATAAAATTCCGGCTTGAGCCATTACATCAACTGTACTGGTTTCTAGCTGATCCTTTTGTTTGGTTGAAATCAATGCTGGCCGCAATAGGGTGGGTCCAAAAACCATAGCCAAATTATGTAGAGACATTTTATTTTCATTCTCTAGCAAGTGAACCCTACAATTGGAATAAACACTTAATGAACATGCGAAGATAAATCAAACATAAGGCCATCTTACCTCAGCAGATGATCTAGAATGAAATTTATGGTAGTTTTATTCTGTGCAGGAACATCAACGAATATTTTTTGTAGCTCAGCGGTCAATTCGTTTTCATTAATGTTGCTAAATTTATTGAAAACTTCGATAAATCGTCGATAAAGAGCATCTGTGAAAAGAGTTTCAGGCAATTCACGCAGGAATGATTTAAAAATCCCAGTCACTGAATGAATATCAACATCTTTCAAAAACTGTTCGGCTTCATAATTGTCTGTAACATCAAAGAAAATTTGCATTGTGAATCTATAATTATTTCATTATCAGAGAACATTAAAATATTGTTTTTTACTTGATTCGAATGCTTTTTTGAGCCTTGCCAAATCTGAGGCTGATCCACTGACCCGATATATTCCCACTTCAAGCATGCCACGGCGCTCAACTTCTCGAACGCATGATGTAATAATAAATGGAATGTCTCGTTTTTCTCGCCTGTCATCGAAAAGATGTTTAGTTAAGAATGATATTTCATTTTTAATTTTTCTCAATTTTTTCTAAATGCTGTGAATTCTGAATACACAATCAATGTATACATGCACAATAATATGATTTTCAAATTTCGAATGTCATTTGACATTATCACATTTCAACTATAACCATCCCTGCGATAGTCAGCAAACGAATAAGAATAAAAAAACTTGCACTTTGAACTCAAAACAAACAAGTTATTGTTCGTTGTTCAGATTGATCGACATCAAAAGTGAAAATTGAAAGTTTTTCGTCGTTCAGTTTAACTTTAAAATTAAAGAAGTATTTCAAATCGTGAACATTTTGAAAGCTGTATAAGAAAATTGTATTTTGCTACACCCTAATAAGTAAAGTTTACGAAAGAAAGTATTGGAGGGCAATGAAATCCAAGTGACTTTCAAAAATGTGTTCATATTTGCGGTCCTGTACTAATGAATATCTTTTAATATTCTGCACACCGCACTTCAAGATGCGTGAAAAGTAAGTTATCGTCTTACCTTGAAAAAAGTGCAATATTTTTTCGTTTTTCGGCGAGATCAGCACGAAAAAAGGGTTTTCAGAGAAAAGTCGATAGTTTTGTTTGAAAGGTTAAGAGTAAAAGTGACCAAGAAAAAGTTAAGAGCAATAGTGTCCTACTCAGACCTATGTAGCTTTTCCGGATCTAGGTGGCATTCTGATCGTGCCTCGAATATCAAAAATAGATTTCTACGAATCGATTGGACAACTAAAAGAATTTGAAAACTGTTTCGAGTTTGATACGATCTGTGGTGCATATTTTGAATTCAGTACAGCGCCGTTCCCACGATTTTTTTTTTGGGGGGCGGGAAATCTGCAAATTTGAAAAAAAATTAGGTGGGGCGGAATGACCAAAAAAAGGTCATCGAAATTTCAGTCAGGGTGGAGATGCTGAAAAATCAATTTTATCTAGTGCAAATTGAAAAAAAAATCGGAGAAAACAATATTACATGTTAAAAAGGAGAACCGGTTCAAAAAAAGAAGCTGTTATTCACTTTTTATTGAGAAATATATTTCTCTCTATAAAAAAATGAAAAAATAATTCATTGAATCCTGAAACGTTTGTTACATATACTACCACCAATCGTATATTTAGTTTTTAATTCTTTTCATTAGAAAAGTTGAATGCGCCGATCAGCTGGTGACAATTCTACGAAAAGACGCACTATATCTTCATCTGAGCAAAAAATTATCATTTTTTTTTACAAAAATTCTTTGCTCGCTGCGATGGCTCGATTTTTATCTTTTTTTTTAATTTTTCAATGAGGGTGGCATCGCCATCCTTTGCACCCCTCTAGATACGGCACTATTAAGTACTATCGAATTGTGCTTGTTTTTTCTCATTTTTCTTCAACTCACTTTTTAATCAACTGCCAATTTTGCGATCGGTCTGAAATTTTGGATTTAAGTAGATTTTAATAATTTTGGGAAGTCATGAGCTGTATCCCAAGGAGCACAAATTCAGGTTTTAGTGGATTTCCAGAGATTTTCTGAAATTTCATCAAGATTTTTTCGCTTGAAACGCATTTTTCAGGGTGGAGGTAGTACCACGGGGCTCGGTGAAATTAGGCCGCGTGAATTTAAACCGCGATCCAAAAATGCGAATTTTTAATAGCGGCCTAACTACATTCCCAAAAATGAATTTAGACCGCGCGGTCAAATTGCATTTTCAGGAATGAAATAAAGCCGTGCAGTCTAAATTCATTTATGAGAATGTAGTTAGGCCGCGATGAAAATCAAGCTGAACCAGAAATAATATTGTTGTGCATGCGTAGCATTCATATTTTTGGCCGGCCAATCCATTTTTCTTACATGTCTAGTTCGATTGTTCTGTAAACTGCTCTACCGTGTTGAGGGGGATTTTATGAACACACTAGAAGCAAAAAAACTAGAATCGAATTTTAAGCACGTGTGAATAACAAAGCAAATACGCACTACAATGGATTGGCTGGCGAAAAATATGAATGTTGCCGGCGCTACTCTAGGCTAGGATATCTGCCAATTGCATTATATTGTAGAGAAGGATTGGCAGGACAAAATTAAGGCAAGAAAACGGGTGGCCCAAAGGTCAGAAATAAAACCTAAAATGGTCAGAAACTTAACAAAAACTGGCTAGAAATGTGCCAAAGCTGGTCAGAAACTTTCCAAGAACTGGTCAGAAACCTTGAAAAATGGGATACAATGGTACTGAACATAGAATTCCCAGTGCAAGCAATTATATTAATCCTTAGTTAAATTAATCCTTAGTTAAATTAATTATACACAAAAAAGCAAGTGCTAAGTTTAACCCATCTGAGCAATGAAAACAGGTTTTAACCCTAATCGATGACGATAGTACCGCCATCTGCTTATGTTATTACTATCATTGCGTCGTTTGTATAGCGTCATTTTCATAGCGTCGTTTGCAAAGCGCACGTCATTGTTCAACTCTCTCTCTTAACAATACAAAAAAATATATGTTGTTTTTGCAACTCTTTGGAAGCTTATTAATCTCTTTGGTTTGAATATAATGCTTTATTTAATCCTAGGTGAAAACTCAAGGTGAAAAACGTTAACAGGATGAGAAATGTTGATAATTCAACTTTTGAGTCTTTGTACTTTGAATGAAAACATAAAGATTGAAGATCCTTTTTTAGAGACACTTTTTGAGAAAAAATTAATTTTGGAAAAAATTAATTTCGAAAAAAAATAATTTCGAAAAATTTGAGAGAAGATAAAAGAAGAAAAAAATACCAAATGTAGTAATGCACCTGTGGTGCATGAAAACTAATGATGCAGATCGATAGAGGGGGTATCCAAATGGGGTCCTAGCCGCGAGGATTTCCCCCTCCGACCCCTCTTCTACTTTCTCTGGGCATTTGTTTGCGATTTTCACGCCTAATCCATTTTTCGATTCTAAGGAGGGGGCCTACCCTCTAAATGTCTTCGTAGACTAATATTATTTTTCGAAGATCTATTGATTACAATCATAAAAATTTCCGCCCTCCATGGACCCCTTCTCCAAAAATTGAGAATTTTTCATTTCGACGGGAAGGGAGAGGGATTTCGGAAAGTTGAAGATGCCATTTGAAAGGCAGTATCCAACTAATGGGGGTCATTGATACAAACTGAACTCCTATTTTCACTCATTAACACGTTAAGTGGCAAATTTCTGTTTGAAGCCCATTTTTCGAGTTCATTCAATTCGAAAATTCCATATATGTACAAACAAAAAAATTGGGATGAGGTTAATATTTTGTCTCCTAATTTTGCTAGTTTTAATTGCATAAACGTAATAAGATTATTACATATTAGACGTATAGAATAAATGAACAAATACATTCAACATGCTCACTATCACCCATTAGTATATAGATTT
>GL501432.1:708207-721408 GCA_000149185.1 Mayetiola destructor
CTTTTCCTTCTCATTTCAAATTTGAGCACCATCCAGAACAATTTTCTGGCTACGGCACTGCCCAAAACCAATACTGGTTCCACCATTGTGGATGGCGGAAGAGTAAAACGCATTTCACCCTGAGAAAGTGTCCTATTACGAGGGTCATTTTTCTTTAAAAAAATCTTTTTCGCCAAACGCACACCGTTAATGACACAAATCGCATTTGAATTTTTCCATACAATGTCAAAGCACAGCATTCAGCGACAACTGGGGTTCTGTGACTTAGCTCAGTATAGGGTGACAGTTTGAAATGTATTTGTGATTATAGAATGCGCTTACAATCACATAACCACAGATGTCGCTATTCTCAGTAAGAAATGAACTCGATCTGTGGTTAATGAAGAACAAATTTCTGTTTACCACGCACATTAGCACCATGAATGCGTTCAATATGCTTTCATATTTGAAACGGTGGAAAAGAAAAGAAATGAATAGATAATTAAATTCGACAATAGTATCAGTAGTCAAAATGACTCAGAACATACATTTGCCGGTATACGCAGCCAAACAGAAAAACAATACGTGGACGGAAGAAAAAGTGAATTCAAGTGAAAAATTGAAATGGAAAGAAAATAAGAAATTGTGACCTGCGATTACACGGTGCTACAGAGGGGCAACTCCCAAAAAAACGGCATATACTGGGTTACTTGGGGAGGTGTCCTGAGTCACCTGGCACCACCCGTTTTGGAAGATTAATTCGTTTGCGGACATGGGGCCATCTTGTAGTCATTCAAATATGAGCCAAATTCACTTATAGATGATATAGAAAAATATGCGAAAATTCTGGTTTCAATAAATAAAATCTGTTTGTTGGTGTCAAGAATCACTTTAAAAAGTTAAAAAAAGGCCATGCCATCCATGACAATTTTGCGAAACACCCCCAATTTTGCGAACAGCATCTCCAAATGCATTCTTTTCACTCAAAATCATCATAAAACAGAAAAAAAAAACATTTTGGGAGATTTTTGGTTTTGGCATGATTCCTATACTTTTCTAGTACATTTTGTACGGAAAAGAATACTAACGATTAAAGGGAAAATGAAAAAAATTCCCAAAAATGTAAAAATTTTCGGATTTTATTTTTGGAAATTTTGAAAACTTATGTAAATTTTGAAATTTTTTGGAAATTTTGGAATTTTTTGGAAATTTCTAAAATTTTGAAAATTTTTTGGAACTTTTGGAAATTTAGAAAATTTTTGGAAATATTGAAAATTTTTGGAAATTTTGAAAATTTTCGGCAATTTTGAAAATTTTTGGGAATCGATAGAGAATCATCTGTAACATATAGATCCAAAATCCAAAAAAAAAATTTTAATTCGATAAAATCAATGTTCATGCGTCAGGATATACATAGTTAATTGTGCTTAGTTCGTTATAGTGTTTTAGAGTTTGTACATAAAAGTGTACTTTTGTAAGAAATTTTCCAACATTTATCATATTGATCGGTTACACCAATCAGTGTGACAACTGCTGGAAAGTTTTTCCTTATGTAAGAACGATAATTGAGAAAGCGCAACGATAATGATAATAACAATTGACAAACTAATTAAAATTTAACTCACTTTAATACTTGCTGAATTTTCAAGCCAAAAAGAGGCCCTGGTTTTGTGATCGGAACTCGACTTTGCTGTAGCTCCTCATTAGTAAATTTCATAATTATGTTGATAGTGATTGCATCAGAAAGTTTTAAAGACTTTGCTACTGGGAAGTCTTCCAACCATTTGCGGCTCAACTGAAAATTATATTTGAAATTATTATCAAGAATAATTCGATAGAGTTTAGATTTATTTTCAAGCAGCAATCACCTTCAAAACATGTTCAGCCTTAAGCATGGGTCTTGTGCTTCCCGTGTCTTCATATAACAAGAATCGCATATTTTGACAGCCCTCAAGTTCAATCAGAAAATATTCATTCCATTGTGGATTAACAGTATTTTCGAGAGTTTTGGTTGTGGATTTGTGGAAATAATGGCCATATGAGTCAACTTCAACACAACAAAATAGATCGGATGGCTTATCGAATCCAGAAACGCCACATATTGTCAAATGTAAATCACCGAAAAGTAAACTTTCGTCTCGGCTATTACGCATCAAATACGATCCCATTTCAGTTTTGACGAATGTTTGACAAGCAGCTATCCAAGCCTGAAGATCGGGTAAATTTACTTGCTGTGCAATAGGTAAATTGCAGGATTCCTGCAAATTGATTATCGCATCGATCCACTGCGTTCGTTCGTGTTGTGAACTCAAGAAAAATGTCGAAATTTTATTATTTGTCTTGTTTCCTATTCGAAATATCAAGGTGGGTGATGCTAAGACTAATTGAGCCTCGATATCGTGTAACTTTTTTCGATACTTGTCCATTGATCTTGAGCCATAGAGTTTATGCTTCTTTTCATCACGCTCTTCGGTCCAAATCAAATCACGTACCGTCGAACCTTGTGACTTCAGAGTCAACAAATTAACTGGATTGTATTCCTTTATTTCCATGCCAGTGAAGCTGTTTGATGGATTTACTGCGCTTGACGTGCTGGGACTACGGCCCAACATGAATTCATCACTTGGTATAAAAATATCTTTCAGACATATAAACCATTTTAATTCAAATTCAAATCGATCACGTCCACTCGCCTTATATTTTGCGCATACAATTACATCATTGAATAGGAATAAATGCCGCAATTTCCGATGTCCGTCGGCCAATTCAACAATGAAAGAGTTTTTGACCAAACGTCGTAGTGCTTTGTCTTCACTCTGGAAAATTGTATTTTTTTGTTAAAAAATAAATAATAATTGATATGATATGCACACAGTGATAAAGCAACCTACTGAAGTCTTGTTTTGTACAACATTAAATTCTGATAGCAGCTTGTGGATGGTTTTTTGTGATTGAATCAATGGTTTATAGTCAGGATGAGATGATGGTGTTTCATTGATTAGATCTTGCAATACCAGCGCATTTTTCTGTAAACGTGCCACTGGCTTATGTAATAGATCCTCCAGCGTTAGCAATTGTTCATTTTGTGAATTCAATACGATTTTCGAAACAATTTCTTTGAACTGTACGTTATTTTCACCACATTTTTTAACCGTATCGATAGCCTGCCCATAATTGTGCAAGAAAGCGCCATAAATGTGTATATGTTTAGCCAATTCTTCAAAAGATTCACCAATACATAGGTCTTTTGAACGACTTCTACTTTTGAGAGAGTTCAAGAACTCGTTATGAACTACATGAAGCTCTTCGACTTTGAAGAACATTGTTTGAAGTTCATTTTTGCTTATCACTGGTCGCGACGTGGTAAGTGTAGCAGCCATTGCCTTCATATACTGAAATACATCAATTTGGTAATTTAATAACAAACTTTAATTATATACAATGTATATACATACCAGATACAACAAATTGTGATTTTATTTTTCGAGGCGTAAGACTTTATTGGAATATTGTTTATTATTTCTCTCAGAAATTTGATTGAGAATCCAATACCATCATAGTAAAGTAATTATTTATATTATTATATCGCACAGTATACCTGTGAACATGAAATTTCTCATTGCTTTACCAACACATTCAAAAGTAGTTGGTAATTCAATACAATGCCATTATGATGACAACAACTTTCGAAGCAATTTCTGAGAGTATTATTTAGCATATGATAAATATGTGGAACTAAAAAATAATTATATTTGCTAATAATAATTGTATGTGAGTTGTGTTAACGTTCCGTATTCAAATGACATTTTAGACAACTATCAATGTTATTATCTTGTCCCGAGAAGAACACTTGAAGAAAGAAATCTTGGCGCTCGAATCATAACATTGATACACATCGATAGACGTGACAAAAGTCATTTGAAATACACAGCTCACATACACAATGTTCAGACTCAATTATTAACGCACATAATTAATATAATGGACAATATCCCAATAAAGTCTTCAACCTCGAAAAATAAAATCGCGATTTGTTCTTTTTGGTACATAAATGAAAATGAAAAGTAGATTTCACTCACATGTAACATTTTCGTTAAACATTCAACATAAAATGTTTCACTCGTTATAATACTGCTAATGATGTTGCGCACTTGGATGCTTCGGTGCGTTTCAGCTTGCTGAAATGTACAAAATTAAAACACAAATTATTAACAATCATCAAGCTATAAATATTTTTGTATGTTATTGTTATACCGCAACAGCCTTTATTTGCGAAGGTAATACGTTTTTACTAGTATCATCTACGATCGATCTTGGTGTTGGTGATGAATGTTCAGCCTCAATTTCATCTTCACTTTCATTTGAACTATCGCGAAGCTTACGGTTTTGTCTGTAATATAGAAGGAAAGTAGACAAGTTAATTCATCGAAGGACATCATTTGATCGAATAGAAAACTTACGATAGGAAATAATCTATGTTGATATAATTCGAGATACGCTCACCAACTTGACCAGTATCCGCACTTATTTGTCTACCGAATATTTTTGGTAACGAGCCATGTTTTGAATCGCTTTCATTAATACTTTCTGCCTCAATCTCATCGTCAGTCTCTTCAATTGGTACCGTGTCATAGTATGGTTCCGTGTCCAAAGTTCCTCCGCTGCTATTGTGATCAATCAAACCATGTGAACTATTCGCACTTGTATTGTTGGCTGCTGCCCTCAATCCGTCTGAGCTCAACGATGAAATTGATTCGTAGCTTTTAATCTGAAATAGCGTGGAAGTTGATTGGAAATTGAATGTAGTATGTATTTTTTTTTTTTTTTTTTCTAAAAATTGAGTCTTTTGCTATACCCTTTCCGATATCGGATATGATTCAACTTGCAATATTTCCTCATTGCTGGTGTTGTTGATCAGACTTTCTGAACTGCTATTATGACCTGATTTTGTTACATTACCGTCCGGTTTATTATATTTCAATAAAACAGACGATAGCTTTTCGTCATTGTGTTTATGTCGTAAAAATTCGGAAGGCTTAACATTTGAATCTGATGAGCAATGGGTATTATTGGCGGACTGATTAAATGAAATCGAAGGTGATGATGGTGTTTCCGTAATTAATGGCGACTCAGCCACCGGTCCAATCCGTCGTACAATTTTTGGCGGAGGTCTGATAGAAATTATTAAATTATTATTGAACCAAAAAGTTTTCAATAGAACTATGTCTCTAATTTATCAAGGACGAACTATTTATCATCCAATAGAAACCATCCACAAAAATAAGCCGAAAGTTATTATTGATGAGTTCAAGTGACCTTTTTTCTGTCTTGTGCAAGTAAACTTTCAAACAAATTTTATGTGAAATAAATTTGACGGGTATTGCATACCTTGGAGGTATTTTTCTTTTTGTATCAACACTTTGAATGGGTGCCGTGCAATTATCCTCGAAAATCTTGTCCATAGAAGAACGGCTTCCATACTTTGAGTCACGATATTGCAGTTCTGGGGAGGAAGATGAGGTTTCTTTCTTTGAATTTTCTGGTATGTCTGTTGCAATAGCAATTGATGCAGATGTATTTGAACTTCTCATCGACATTTCAATTGATGACGGATCTTTTACTTCGATTACAGTAACAAAGCTTGTTGGCGTCTCCGATCTTGCTGGCGAAACAACTTTTGACTCCTCAGCATTCAACACCTTATCACAAGACATATTTCTTAAATGTGATGTTAATTCGTCAATACATTGATGGTGGTGCTGATTTCCCTGGTCACGATTTTGTTCCATCTTTTCCACTTTCTTCCGAATAGCTGCAATTGATTTATTGAATCCGCTCGATTCAATCTCCAAACTTTGTGAGTTTCCGTTCTAAAAATTTTATTTTCGAAAGCAGAGACCCGATAGATATAGATTAAAGTAATGGCAATGGAATGACTCATAAACATTATATTTACATGTATTCATAAAAATAGAGTACTAGTAGAAGAATCAGGTGAAATATATAGTATACGCTCATACAGAAAATATTGACATTGTAGGGACTCCACGTAAAATGTAAAATAGGGTTCGGATTCGGTCAAAAAATAAATAAATATTTGAAAAAAAGAAACATGCAAAGAGATGTAACTAGCAACCCATCACAAATTAAAATCAATTAAATTCTGAATAATTCATAATCCCATGGCCCGAAAACGTTTCTAAAATGTAGGAGTATTTCTGCACACATTCGCGCTAAATCAATGAATAATTTTAATAACGAATGAACATTGAAAATGTATATTTGTATACTGTAAACATATCGCACACTGCATCGTAATCGAGCTAGAAACAATATTGACCAACGTTCTTTAATCTAAAGCAAAAAGTGTACATTGTACATCGTACATACCTCTGATGTTTGTTCATTATTCGGTAGATTGTCTATGTCATCACTTTTATCGTCTTGATTATCGATTGGTTGTTGTGGGTCATCAATCGATTGTGATGTATTCGATATTGGAATGGATGGATCTCCACCCGATTTCCGAAATTCTTCCACATCAATAAGTAAACGATCTAAATATTCAACATAAAGCATCTCCTGCTCTAACTCTTTGCTCAAATCAATCACTTTTTGTTTGTGCCTAAGCAGGCTTGCACGAACATCATCCTCCCATTCATTTGACAGCGAATTATCAGGGAATCTTTTCATCCACATTCGTTGAAAATCCACAAAAACGCTCATTTTTGGCTAATTCCACTTTCAACTCATCAATACTGTAAGTGTCAATGTGTATCAGTGTGTCCAGCAGTCAGATACAAATCATATATTTGCCCCAATCTCAATTTGAGAAATTTATTGGAATTGGTACAACATTTTCAGCAACGATTTACAATTACAATTTCTTCTCGAATCACAGTTCAGAACATTCCGATGTATTAAACAAAAATCACTCGGAAGAACACTTCACCTGTGTCTTCACTTTTAACAGTGAAAGCTCGATAGGAATCTTTCGACTCCAGATGACCAGATGAGACCTTCTGTTAAATTTTATATAATGCGATTACTATCATTTCAATTTGGAAATTTGGTTTAAGTGAATTTGAACCGAATTTTTTTTTTCGTTTTTCTGCTTGCTGTCGACAAAAATTTTGAGTCAAATGACCGATGAACGTAATCTAATCGAGAAAGGTGTAAACAAGTTAACGTCTTCAACACAATGAAAGTTTCGATTTGACTTCCATTATTAAGATTTATTCAGATTTAATGTTTGCAAATTATGTTTTCATCAATTTTTTTTTATTTATTTCATTAATAAACTATATTACGTGCTGCTTTCAGATTAGGTGCACGCATCGACTGTCATTTTTAAGGCGTATGTGTAATATGTTCGTGAGCCGTATACTCTCGAGCAGTGCGTTCACTGGACAAAGACATTTTTCCAGGTATTATATTTTCAGATCATAAATGATTCGTTATTTATTATTTATGTTTCAAATGGTTGCATGTAATACAAATATTTATAAAGTAAATTGTCATAATTATCCATCTTACAAAAAAAAATATTTTAACGGATAGGAAAAGCTAAGATTGGTGTTCCTGAACGCACCCTTGTTTGGATTATTTTTTTTCGAAATTATGCTCACCTATTTTTGTATCATATTCTGTGAGGAATTTTCTAGTTGACTGGACTTAAACATAGTTTATTTCATCTGAAATTTAAAAAAGCTGTCACACTCACATTCAATAGTTAAAACATTTGATGATGATAATAAAACATTTTATTTATTTGAATTCAATTGCGAATCATAGTTTTTGATAAGGCGCCAACGCTCTGCAATTTCATTTCTTATGAATTGTTTGTATTTATAGCCTTCGCCCAATTTATTCATTTCGTCTATCCACTCAAGGCGGACTTGAATTTCGTGCAGAACTAATAAGAAGAATACAAATAAACATCAATCCTTAATCCATATAAAGACGAATTACTCGGGGAAATGTTCAACTTACGTTCCCTTGTAGGGTCTAACTGATATTCATCACCATCATCACAAAATATACTTTCAATGCACTTTTTTTCGGTGTTACCTGAGAAATTGTTTAATCCACTCATTTGTTCTTGTAATCGATTTTTTTTCCGTTCCCAGGATTCAAACCGCTTTGGAATGTATCTGTTTTTTGAATGGTAAACAGGGAAAAATTCAATCTTTGAAATCTAATAATATTTATTGTATATTACTGTTCTCGGTCAAGGTCTCCACTGGCTTTGATTGCAGCTAGTGTTCGACGCTTTTTGGTCATGACACACATAAAATGAGGAACAGAGTTGCAAATTGATGGTTCTTCATTTAATATCATTTTGGGCAATGATTGTCCAGACCTAAGATATAAATTTATCTTACTTTGTTGGAACATATTCATTTTTTGCTCCGCCATCAATACTGAAATAAAGAGCTTATTTAAACTGAATTTTATAGTTTTTCCAGCGAGATTCTTACATTTGATGAGATCATAAGTTTGTCTGCTATATTTGTCACCACGTGTATAGAATCCAATGCCGGAACTAGGCCATTTATCAGCACTACAAATTCTCTGCATTTTATTATAAAACGGTGTTTTCTCGAAGAATATTCCTCAACTAATTGATGGCTCACTGAAAAGTGTAAGTTTTCGCTTGTAAACACAGTAATGTTACCTTGGCTACGCGCCAGTTGCAAATAGTAGTATGTTCTGAATAATAAAATAATGCATAAAAGCCTGGAAAATTGAGATGTACCAGAATAAAATGAAAACACAAACATTTTTTATGCACTTGATATTTGTTTTTATTCCATCATGTCGTTACAAAAATCAAATTCGTGTTTATTATAAGATTATTGAATTTAACCTTGTTTTTGCGCCAATTCACGTGCTTTGGCTTTTTCCAATTTAGCAATACGAGCTAAACTTTTAGCGCCAAGAAGACCACCACCCCAGTGACGACGAATTTCATCAGCACGTTCGTTGTAGTTGGTTTTGATTGATTCAACCAATTTGGTGAGGTTTGAACGATCACCTGCATCAACACTAGTCAATGCAACAGTTGTGCATGTCTTTCGGCGAACCAATGTTCCCAAACGAGCCTTGCCTTTGACAATGCAATATGGGACGCCCATTTTACGACACAAAGCTGGCAAAAACAAAACAATTTCAAGTGGATCGACATCGTGTGCGATGACAACCAATTGAGCTTTCTTTTGTTCAATCAATTTAGTAACGGTGTTGGTGCCTGAACGGATTGAGATTGGCTTTTTTTTTGGTTGGGCCTCTTTGCCCTTAGCTTTGGCTTCGGCTTCTTTTTTTAAACGTTGTTTCTTAGCCAATTTCGATTCTGGACGATATTTCTCCAACAATTTGAACAATTGAACTGCATTTTGCTTGTCCAAAGTTTGGTTGAATTGGTTAATTGGTGGTGGAATCTTCAATCGTTTTTGCAAAACAACACGTTGACGTTGAACACGCACATATTTTGGCCAACGAACAAATCGTGACAAATCACGTTTCGGTTGGATGTTTTGACCTGAAATCACAAATCAATAATAATATGCATGTAAAAACTAAACATGGCTGATTTAATTACCAATGCCAAAGTTCTTTGGACGTTTTTCGAACAATGGGTTGACAACCTTTTTAGGTTCGACCTTTTTCACAGCTAATGGAGCTGGAGCAATTTTTTTGCCAGAGCTGACTGCCTTCTTTTTTGGACGAGGCTGTAAATCAAAATTTTCAAAAGGAATTTAATACGAATAATGTTGTAGGTTAAGTTGAAATGTGGAACATGTTCACTTCCTGACTACAGATATTGAATATACTTTTTCGTATTGTTTTTTTTTTATTTTTCTCAGTGAATAGATTTAATATTTTGTTCTCAAGTTTTCTTGATCAGTTCAAACAGTATCCAAATACATTATACCAATATAACTATCAAATCACATTCACTTTATTCGATAATCACACAGATTTTTATAAAATTGTAATTTCACGATGAAAACGTAAAAAAGGCCAAAAATCATCCCAATAATTGTTTAAATAAGAATATTTACCTTCTTAACAACCATTTTAACGTGATTCTATTCAACGATGACAATAAAAACTTAAGATTTTCACGGATTGCCGTACTCAGTCAACCCGATTCAATTCAATGTTTTTACAAAAAGAATGCTTAAAACCGATGCGTTCCGGAACTATAGTGTCAAAATATCATGCTTTGTTGTATTACATGAAGCTGTCCGCTAAAACATTTGAACCAACTTCAGTTGAATTCAATCGAACTATTTTCAAAAGATATTCTCAAAGTTTTCCATTTCGAAAAAAAATATTAATTTAAACTTGAATTGCTGAATAAAAATGTGTCGGATTATTGACTCCGATTTGGGGTCCATTTTTTAATGAAACGAAATCTGTATCGATTCTCTTAATGTTTGGAGAATAAATTATGTTGGGACATAGTCTTACCTATCTGCCAAATTTATCTGTCAATCTCAACACCAACGCTGCCCATCACGCTGTTTGGAACTAATTGAAAAGCCATACTAATGTCTACATGTTGAATTCGAATGAGAAGAATAAAAAATCAGCTTGACTCACTTCAATGTAGACGCATTCTTATTCTTATAAGTATCGTAAATGAATTTTTTGTGACAACTTTCTTCTCACAAGTAACATTTCCAACCTGTCCGCGAGCTATGGCTTAGTTGTTGGGTTTTTCTGAGAGGGCGTCATAAAAAAATAATTTCGGCAAATTTTCACCGGCGATTATCCTTTCCCCTGGGCAGGGGAGGGGCTCAAAGTATGGGATAGAATTCAGTTTTTACGGCATAGAAAATAATTGGGGAAATATTTTCCCTTCACTATTTGAGAATATCGATTTGAAATTTTGTGAGACATTTTTTGGGCATATTTTCAGGGGTCAGTGACCCCTCCTTCGGGGTCGGGGGTAAAAAAACCATTTTTTCGTATTTAAAGTTCTGTTTTTGGTCATTTCTTGCAAAAAAACATATGATTAAAATTACAGGAATAGATTCCTCGTGTCAAATTAAGGGGGGTCTCCTATCACGAGTTTTTTATTTGACCCACCCCTGACATTCTATTATTTAAGGGGTCACTTACCCCCTAAAATTGAAAATTGTTCATTTTTGGTCATGTGGGTACTCATATCGAAATTATTTTGGACGAACAATTTATTCTTGATATTTTCACAGGTGTAGGGGCTCACCCTTGAGGGCTAGGAGTAGCCCGAAGAACCATGAAATAATAAGTGTATCTCTCTCTCTCTCTCTCTCTCTCTCTCTATCTCACACACACACATATTTCCTGTCAAACATACACCGACACACATATTTCGTGTCAAACACACACTGAAACACACATTCCATCATAAACACACATCGACACACACAATTACCTGCCAAACACACGCCGCCACACACATTCCCTCTTTAACGCAGCATATCAAAAAACTATTAGCTCAAACGGTCGGAACGAACCATAAATAAAGGATAAAAAGAAACCGGGAATCCAAAAATGTAAAACGGGAAGCCAAAGATGTAATATGGGACATTAAAGTTGGAATTCGAACGTTGTGAAATGGGGAGCTAAAAACTTAAAACAGGAAGTCAAATAGGTAAAATGGAAGGCCAAAAATCGAAATATCACAGTTTCTATGGAAAAAACTCGACGAGAAAATGGGCAGTATGAATAATAAAATGGGAAGTCAAAATGTAAAATGGGAAGTCAAATAATAAAATGGGAAGTCAGAATTGTAAAATGGGAAGTAAAAATTGTAAAATGTGGAGCCTGAGTTGTGATTTGACACGCTTAAGTGGAAGATTGGCAAGCTAAGGGGGTAATCGAGATGCCAAAGTTGTAAAACAGGAAGCCACATTTGTGAAATGGGAATCGAGGTGGTAAAAGGGCAAGTCAAAGCTATCAAATGAGGAACTAAAGTTGTAATAAATTAGTCCCTTGAGTATAAACTGCTTTTGAATTTAGAATTTTTTGTTTTTATTTTGAACAAAATTTACTGATCAGTCCAGATGGAAATTATGAGGATTTCGCATTATGCTTCCTAATTTGGAAGCCACCAGCTGTTATCCACGGAGTGCAAATCTCAAAGAGTGGATTTTTCATTTATTTATTTGATACTTTCAAGTTTGGTATCATTTGGTATGACTAATGCTGCCAACCGTACTGCTTTTAGCAGAACAGTACTGCTTTTTAGCTCTCTGTACTGCTGAGAAATTGTACTGCTTTTTTGTACTGCTTTTCGATAATTTCGATTTTATGCTAGATACTTTTGAGTTTGGATAGGAATCACCCCCCGGTCATCATTTTTCTTCAAATAAGTCGATTTTACACTAGATATAATCACTTTTGATGGGTATCACTAATGTGACCATTTATTTTTTAGCAAAAAGTGGCGGGTTTTCTGAAGCTAAAAGCGGGCGTGTTTTGGCGTGTTTGGCGGGCTTATCAGAAGTAGATTTTAACGCGAAAAAGTACTCGTATTGAATGCTCCTTTCATGTTTAATGTTTATATCAATGCCTATTTTAAGCTGCAGTGGTAGGGTATTTTGCAGTGGAAATTTGAAAATTGCAGAAAATTGACTTCACACGTTTTTACAATTCATTTTTCTTTAAACAATTCTTTCAATCAACGTTTCACAATATACGAAAATGGACAAAACTAATGATATTATTATAGTCAAGTCGGCAGATTACGAAATATAAAACATTGTCAAAAGATTAAATAATTAATGCTTTGTTTTACAATATATTTTAGACTTCTCGCGCTCAAACAAAAAACCATTATAATCGATACTGTGTTCAGTTTGACATTAATTCAAACTTCAATTCAAATCTCAATACGGATGTTCGATTAATGTTCGGTAAATTTGAATTCATTCATTTGGAATGTGAACAGAAATCGAAATTCGATAAAAATGAAACGTAACCGCCCTATGCAAAACTCCAAACAATCAAAAATATCAAATTTCATCAGTCAACACACCTATAAAAGCAACGAACTGATTGAAGAACGACAGAATAATGAATTGAACGAGTAGCAAGCACATGTTAGTTCAAGAAAGGTGCTGCAGCCAAATATTCATCAACTGTCAAATTTTTAGTTACATTTTGGCAAGTTTATTGACAAATGCCAATTAACCGCTCTACTACAAGCCTGTGTAGCTAAATGATTTTC
>GL501432.1:725925-795258 GCA_000149185.1 Mayetiola destructor
ATGCCTTGCTATATAGGTTGTTACTCTCGCGCAAAATCTGTGTTTATCAGTGCAATGATAAAGCAGTCAGTACAAAGCGGCAAATTTAAAAAAATCGTGCTGACGACTGAAGAAAATTCTGAGAAGAATTACGAAATTCGGAAATTCTCTAAAAAGCGGGAAAATAGTCGTGGTGGCGAGTGGCGGGTTTTTGAATGAAAAAGCGGGTGAAATGGTCACATTAGGCATCACCCGCCCCCCGGTCATCAATTTTTTTCCCAAAAAAAAATCCATTTTACACTAGATATAATTGGATTTTTCATGATGTACTGCTTTTTCTCGGCGAAGAGTTGGCAGCATTAGGTATGTTCGAATAATTGTTCTGTAAAACAGAAAGCCACACACAAAAAAATCGTAACCTCAACTTCATGACTATTTTGGATAAACTTTAGTTTAGGTTTTAGTCATGAAGTTGAGGTTATTATTTTGTGTGTGCACATTATTACAACTTTAGTTCCCCATTCGACAGCTTTGACTTCCCCTTTTACCACCTCGATTCTCATTTCACTAATGTGGCTTCCTGTTTTACAACTTTGGTATCTCGATTACCCCCTTAGCTTGCCAAACTTCCACTTTAGCGTGTCAAATCACAACTCAGGCTCCCCATTTTACAATTCTGACTTCCCCTTTTTATTATTTGACTTCCCATTTTATTATCTGACTTCCCATTTTACATTTTGACTTCCCATTTTACATTTTGACTTCCCATTTTATTATTCATACTGCCCATTTTCTCGTCGAATTTTTCCATAGAAGCTGTGACTTCAACCTGATTTTTAACCATTGAAAGAGAGGGACAGCTCTGTGTTAGCGTATTAATATATACGATAATTATAATAATAATAATTTTTCTAATTGAGAGAAGAAAAAAAAAGAAAGAAGATAAAAAAGAAAGAAGAAAAAAAACTATACCAAATATAGTAATGCACCTGTGGTGCATAAAAAGTCCACGCATCAGTTTCTGAAAACCAAGTACGTCCGTCATGTCAATGGCTGAAGATTGGTGACACAACGTGGAATATTAAGATCACATGGAATCGTAACACTAGTGCGGCTCGCAATATTTTCTACAAAGCTAAGAAAATATTAATGCAATTTTAGTGACTTGATTCTTAAAATTCAAATTTTATCAAGTTGGCTTATAACTACTGTTCATCTTTTTCGAATCGTTTTTAAAATTTTAAATGTATTTTACTTTGCATTATTATTATGAGTACTCATGCGTTGCATGTAGGAGACACAGTTCAGTTTAGCACAGTCATTCAAATTATACACATAATTTATACGAACATTAAAAAGTTATTATTTTGTTTTAAAATAAATTATTTTTTGGTTTTTCTTTGATGCTACTTAATTGATAACACCGTGTAACAGACCCCGACCTGACAAAACAGCCACATATACTGCGTTGTATGCGGGGCCGAACCTAGCTCACTGGCACTTCTCGTTTGTGATTCCCAGCTAATTTTAAAATTTGCGGGCCATTTAAAGTTTTTACATATAGGAAAATGTTAATTTGTCTTTGAGACGTCATATAATCGCTATTTTATTGAATTTATCGGCACATATATATTAAACTGACCAGATTGAGGAGGACAGAGAGGATTTTCCTCCTTTTCAATTTTGAATTTCTCAATTCCTCTTTCCTCTCATGTTGAAAGGAGGACATAGAAAATTCCTCTTTTTCCATTTTCATCGTGTAATTTGCACCAAATACTCTATATTTCTGAACAAATTTTCATTTTTATCGTATATATTAATACGCTAGCACTTTTATTGTGACCGCTTTCTCTGAGTTATCGTAATGAATCAAAACCATCGGTAGTAAAAAATGATCTTGACTATTTGAAGAATTATTTACATCGTTTTTATAAGAATTCACGTTTGAACTGGGCTCTGTTGATGCCGTTGCATTATCGATTTTAGATAAAGCTGGGCTTTCGGTTTCACGTCTACTGCGAGCCTCAGAGTTAAGTGCAGTTTTCGTTGATGAATCTGTAATACGCTCTACTACTAAAGTACCATTTTCATTTTGTATAGCTTTGCTCATGATCTTTACATTTTCTGCTTCCCCTTTTCTTACGTTCAGTGAGTAATGTTTGTTTTCGAATGCTTGATCGCCCATCATTAACTCACTCTGATTTTTATCAGCAAATTGATAGATATTATTATTTTCACTATTGTCTGACGGAGTATTTCCAAATATATGTAGTGTTCCAGTATTCAATGCATTCAAATCATCTGTATCGGAATTTACTTGCTCTGATTTGCATATCAATTCCCGTCGAATGTGTTCTTGATCTTGTTTTCCACTACAAGTGAGTCGCTTCACACCTTCAAAACTACAGTCACGGAATAACTCGATGGTTGCGCTATCAGACAAATATTGTATCGTTATTGATTGCAAATCTCGAACGATACAATCCGATGCCCAATCAGGAACTATGTTATTATACAAAAAAGAAAAAAATGATTATTGGAACATTTTATTGGTGCTATAGAATGAAAAGCCTTAAACACCTTCAATTTCACAAAGAAATGATGCTACCTCAGGTCCACCACAGTGAAAACTGTGCCATCTATAGTCCCTCAAAGGATCGATTACAGCACACAATGGAGACTCAATTAATGGTATCTGTTCAGCCCAATAACCGAATTCACGATCGAGTATCCTTGAGTTTCTAAAAAATTATTGGAATTTTCATTACTACTGCCCGAATTTCTAATTATATTAACTTTTACTTACGACCACAAAAATCGGTCCGAGTTTTCTGATCTCATCAAACCAATCCAAACGTTTTCAGTTGTGTTCAAATCACTCAAAAAGGCCCGACTTGCATCGTATTTTACATCGTTATCAACTATGCAAATAAAAAAGACCATTTTGCTATGGTATAAGAAGTTTTGTTTAATAACTTTGCTATATGTGTTCAAACCTGTAACTAAATTTGCATGATGAAATTGACAAACAGCGTCAGCTTCATACCACGAAATCTTATCACGAAAGAAGCGGTAAAATACTGTGAAGCCATTTTGTGGTAATGTCCATGCGTTACTGAGGGTTAGCTGCTCCTACATTATGTAAGTAATGTGAGAAGTTTTATTAAACGATTATTATTCTACAGGGGGCCCCAGATCTATCTCCAAATATTTCTGCCACTTGGTTCTGGGATCCATACGAACAACAAAAAAATTTTTTTTTTTTTTAGTTTGGAGCAATCATTCCGAAAAATTTGGGATCGAAGTTTTTTTGAACCCGTATTTTTTTGCACTGGAAGCCATGAATGAATTTAAGATTGTGAACGTATTTTATAGCGCAAATGAAAGATATTGATGCTCCCTTTAATTAAACTGACCAGATTGAGGAGGACAGAGAGGATTTTCCTCCTTTTCAATTTTGAATTTCTCAATTCCTATTTCCTCTCATGTTGAAAGGAGGACATAGAAAATTCCTCTTTTTCCATTTTCATCGTGTAATTTGCACCAAATACTCTATATTTCTGAACAAATTTTCATTTTTATTCCTATAAATGACGATCGGCAATTTTACGTAAATGTTTCTTTATGTTTCAATTGCAGCGAGTTTTATGTTTCAGACTGGAACGTCTGTGTTTCCTGTTTACTGTTAACTGTTTACGAATGGATTATCTGGAATTGAAAGTTTGTGAGAATGATTCCGTTGTTCTCTTGATGCGATGACTATACTCAAGTAAATTCGAAATGAAATCGAATTCGATTTTTGGCAAATGATTCAGTTAATTGTCGACCCTGAAACGCGTCAAGTGTAGGAACGATGCCTAAGCCAATTGCATTCCAAGTGAAATGGTTGAAGGAATAAGGAATACCCATTTTCACGTCGAACCAACATGGAATGAAGTCGATGCATCGTTCAAATATTTGGAAGAATCAAATGAGCATAACAAATACCGGGTTCACATTTTTAATCATTTTGAAACCCGTTCAATTCCATATAAGACATTTTCGTCCAACTGAACGACTGAACGTCTTCTTGAAAATTATTGGACTGATAGAAAAAGACAAATGTCTATTGAAACTGTGAAAAGTTATGCGTTGGTAAAATTTAACTGGAAATTTACATGCTTAGAATTTCACGATTATTTGAAAACACATGATCATTTGCTGAAAAATATTGAAAGTAATGAGAAATACGGCAACAAAGCAAAAAACAAAAATACAAAACGACTCCTAGCCAATGGAAATGTAATTGAAAATGAAATAAACAATAAAATTCGTTCATTATTATCAATTTTCGATCAAAATTTCAAAAGTCTTTTTCATTTCGAAAATTCCTCCGAATTCCTCTTTCCTCCGTCAACTAAAAAAAAATCTGGTCAGTTTATATATATATAATTTGACCCTCGACCTCTCATCCCTCCAAAAATGAAAAAAGTGACATAGGGGGGTGGGGAGGGGTCCTTAATGAGTACCAATGGAACCAATCGATAAAACTTCGAAAAGTAATGTTATCCTAGGGAGGGGTCAAGGGGGCTAGCCCCACACCTTCACCCCCAAAAATGGGATTAAAGTGAAGAATGGGCCGGGAGGGGTGGAGGAGGGGTCGGAGGGGGAAGTCCTAGAGCTTAACCCCCCCCCCCCCCATTATCATACCTCCTCTATCGATTGGCATCATTAGTTCTTCGGGGACCATGAAAAAAAATACCCCCTCTCACTCGCCCCTGTATTTGGAAAAATATCAATTTTCGGAGCATACCATCAACTCCAAATTATTTTGTCTTGTTTTTTTCGGATTCCTTATGAAATTTTAGCCGGAATTCATATATATATGTGCCGATAAATTCAATAAAATAGCGATTATATGACGTTTCAAAGACAAATAAACATTTTCCTATATGTAAAAACTTTAAATGGCCCGCAGATTTCAAAATTAGCTGGGAATCACAAACGGAAAGTGCCAGTGAGCTAGGTTCAGCCCCGCCTACAACGCAGTATATGTGGCTGTTTTGTCAGGTCGGGGTCTGTTACACGGTGTAATAATTTGTTAAGGGATATTTATTGAATAATTTTTCTCTTCGAAAGGCGTTTGTGCTGTTTTGAAGATACCCATTTATCCAAATTTTATTAGACTGCCCCGTATGAATCGTGCTCTGACTCAAGCTGAGAAGCAAGATAGAAAATTCAAGCGAAAGTAGTTGAAGATAAAGTTACATTCAATGTATGTTTCAGATTGATGGACGAAATGATAATCATCAGAATAGTGCGCCAAATGATCAACGAGCGAATGCATAAAATATTGCTGGAGAGAATAATGCACAAAACGAAGCACAGGTTGATCAACGTAATCAAGAGCACGTGCCAGAAATGTGCAGGTAATAGGAATTTAGTGTTTGGAATTCGATAGTGCAAATTGCTGAAGTAATTTCTCTTTCGTTTCAGCAAAATTATTTCTAGTTGCATTGGTGAGAAATATGCTCATGCATTTTAACCCACCATCAAACATCAACAATTCAAACAAATAATGCAACAAAGTTGCGGAACAGACCGTGAATTCGTGAATTTGTGAAGCAAGTCTCAAACAACACAATCCAGATTCGGGCCTATGCACCGAGAAAATTCTTTTTTCATTTTATTTTTATCATTTTATTGTTTGGATTCTTTTTTTGGCGGTAAGTTCATGCTTTGAAATAGAGATGGTGCTGTTCGCAATTACTCAAAAAACTTACAATGGCTTTTTCTATTCCGTTTCATAGGTGTAGTCTTACCACTGATTTCAACAAAATGTCAAGAAAAAAATGGCGTATGTTATTGTGCAAGGTGCACTATGAGTCAATTGGATCATATTGAGTGCAATAGAAGAAACAAAAAACTATTTTCACTTTAACAGTAATAATAAAGCAACTTATTAAGAAGTGACTATGGCCGTTATTATTATTGCCAACGAAATAAGTGACAAGTGTTAGATATATGATGTATTTTGTTTATATCCGATCTATCTTTCGGAATGTTATGATGTGCTGAGATTGGACCAGTTGCCAAATACACAAAAGTATTTCAAACCAACAACAGGTTGAAATATACATATAGAGATTGTAATTATTATTAATCTTGCAATAAACGACGAACCAATTCATTTTTCTCCATTATTATTAATTTCAAAAAAGAATTTTAAAATCTAGAACATACTTATGTTTACAAAGAAACTAATAAGTGAATGCCACCATTGACATATATATAATGCATTGACCTTTCAAACATGAAGATTTCATTAACGAATATGTGATGCTAGACTAGTGAGTAAAATTACTTAGAGAATAAATCTAAATAGATTCGTTGGCGAGTATATGTGATGTGCTTCGAATAATTATCAAAAATATCATTGCTGAAAATGGGACATGCAGGTACGTCTTATTTTGTTAAATAGAGTAATGATAATGACTTTATGGTATATATTAATAAATTTGTTTTTTATTTAAACTCTACAGTATGGCAATACGAAACATGTCATCGAAGTAATGCCTACTGGCTTCCATATACACCAGCAGTTTCGCAACTGCTTGAACGAGCATTCGGTAAAAAATTGACACGCGTATCTCTTGGAGATGCCGACCCAAGTTTGGATCAATATTTTGTCAATATTCGAACTATGGTTCAATGCAGTGAAATTGAAGAAAATGCAGGTAAAGCTAATCGACCAAAATCATAAAACTTCATATTTTGATCATATTTCAATTGATTCATTTTATCATTCTTCATTCACTATATAAAGATTTTCCATTGATAAAAGTTCGAAGATGCATGTATGCACCCAATACAACTGCTGGTAAAGGTATCAAATGGGAATGGCGAAGTTTAACTACGTCTGAATGGAATTTATACAACATGGATGTACAAAATATAATTGAAGACGCATGGTCAAAGGTAAATTAATATTATTGAGCAGAATTTGATTAATACAGGTTGATTCCTAACGCATAAGACAAAAGAAGACCATAGACGCATCAAAATAGGGCGAACAACATTTGTTGTATGACTTTTGACATAACTTCAGTTTTAGCTGCCAAAAATTTTACATTACCCATGGATACTTTCACTGACGGCACACGCGCGTACGACGTACGTAATCAGACATTGAAATTATGGCGACTGAGTTCTCACGTAAACTTACATTCCATAGTTGCAGACTTTGGCACTCGTTTGTAGTAACAAAAAGAAAAAAGTGCAAGTATAAACCACTACGCATACCATCAAAAATGTGCCAGAAAAGCTGAGAACTACGAATGCAAAATCGAAACAGATCGTGGGTACTAACAGAAACGCATAATTTTCTTTCTTTTCACTTTAATTTACTATCTCTTTTGTAGAACCTGCATCACAGATGATATTCCGAGTGATTTGCCCTCATCGGATTATCTATAAATCTACAAATTCAGGATTTTTTAATATTGTACAAAAGCTCAACTTTAATTTGATTGTTGTGCTCAGCAAACGATTGAAATTGTGTGGACCACTCGAAATGTCATCTGTGATGCCCAAAAAACATTCTGACAACAAATTGATGATCAAAAAACACACCGAGAGCTATAATTCAAAATATGTGAAAATGAAAATTTCAAATTTTTCTCTTGCTCTCAGAAAATTCGACGACCATAACTTTTGATGCATAAAATTAAGAAAGATATTTTTCACATCCTGTTGATAGCTCTTGACTACATATGAAACTACCCTTGTATCTGTACAGAAAAACTGAGTGAGTTTCTTACGTTTTTGTCCCATTTTGGACTCTAAGGAGGCGGGTGAGGTCAAATGCGTAGGCTCATTGACCACATATCGAATTTTACTTTTCCGCCATCCTCAACGGTGGAACAAGTATTGGTTTTGGGTGTCGTCGTTGTCGTTGTTAGTTATTCCATTAACCCTCTCCCAGTCTACTATAAATCAATGCAAACTTTTTTTTCGTGTAGAGGGAGTTCTCAGAATGTTTTTTTTTATGAGCAAGGTTAGTGTACCCTGTACCCAATGAAATTTTTTCCTGATTGAAAATCGCCTAAAACACGTGAAAAACACGTATGCCCAAAGATCCCTCCTGGAATTTTTCGAAAAAAAGCCAAAATATCAATCAATTCAGAAACTATTGAAAAGTCATGAAAACAGTGCGGAAAGTTATGTTTTAATCCTTAAAACCATTTATTTTTTTTAATGCCGATCGATTATTTTTTGTCTAAGACCCATGAAAAACCATGTTGTCGGAGACAAATTTTGAAATGGTCTATCCTGCACTATTGAATTTACATGCTCTCCGGCGGCCGAAACCACAAAAAAAAAACAGAGAGTAAACGAGAGAACATTATGCGTTTCTGTTAGTGCTGACGATTTGTTCCGATTTCGCATTCGTAGTTCTCGGTTTTGACATTTTTGATAGTATAGCCATAGGTTCTGGTATAGGGGATGGAGGCGTTGAACTGAACGCCCCCAGAACTGAACCTAAAAGATCCTAATCGAACGATTTTTAGTTTTAAAAACTACAAGTAGACTGTGTGTGTGGATATTGTTCAGGGCGTTCCACAGATGAACCCTATTGATTTTGAGCTTAATGAAGAAAGTAACATGGGTGTTATGAGCCTGACACACCACATCTAAAAACAGAAAAAAAATCGAAAATATTTGAAAATTCTTTGAAATTTTTGTTTCTCGCCAATTGATAGGAAATCGTCAGAAAGCCAATTTCTTGAAAAAAAAAATTGCCCAAGGGCTTTAGACCTTGCATTTTTTTTAACAGAAAAAAAATTAACATCATTCAATTCAGAAACCATCATGAAATCATAACAAGGCAGAATTTGATCGGTACGAATTCAAAAATAGGCACCACAGGTCGTACCAAATGTTATCAAAACCCGTCCTTTCCAATCGATCCGAAATAGAAATATAATTTTTATGGAAATTTCAAGGAATTTTAAAGATGTTTCACCAATCCATCAAAACCTGAAAAATCCTTCAAAATCTACTAAATCCTGGAATTCGGCTCCATGGAGTACAGCATAATTGTGGCTCCCAAATCAGGAAGTATCATGAAAAATTATCACAATTTCCATTTGGCCTTAAAAAATCCAAGAAATTCCTGATAAAAACTCATATAATCTCCAAAAAATCCGAATTTTTTTAACTAAAACCAGGATTTAAACTCTTTGGAATACAGCTGGTGCCTTCGCAATATTACTTGTCAAGAGATTTGCTCAATATCTACATAAACCTAAATTTTCAGATCGATCGCAATCCAGGAAGTTAGTTAAAAGTGATAAGACGAAGAAAAAAAGTATACAAAATATAGCGATGCACCTGTGGTGCACAAAAACATTGCGGACAAGTATCTTTTACTCTTTAAAACCATTTATTTTGCCTAAAAGAGATAAAAAATGAAATGAAAAATTTTTTGTCATTTTTTTTGTGAAATCTCAAGAATGTTTGAGTACAGAAAAAATAATCAGCAATTTTTCATAATCCATTCATTAACATTGTTCGTAAAAAATTGATTTTTTTGAAATCATACACTGCCAGCGGAAAGTTTGAGTCCACCAACCTTTTTTCATACAAAATACCGATTTTCTCACTCAAATCTAACTATGTTCACTTTTCCGAACGCGCTGAAGCTTTGGGAATCTTTAAGACATAGTCTAAAGAAAAACTTCCTAGAATCTCAAAGTCCTGCGACAAAAGGATTTGGAGGAGAGCACGAGCATACATTTTTGTATGAGATAGATAGGATTCTTAGCTCTGATGATAACCAATTCAAATCCTTTTGTCGCAGGACTTTGAGATTCTAGGGAATTTTCTTTAGACTATGTCTTGAAGATTCCTAAATTTTTATCGCGATCGAAAAAGTGATACATATTCAGATTTAGTGAGAAAATCGGTATTTTGTATGAAAAAAGGTTGATGGATTAAACTTTCTACTGGCAGTTGATATCAAGCGTTACTTCCAAGTTTCTTGGCAGTGTATTATTGTTCCATCTCTTGAATGAGAATATGAAATTATAAATCTTTTCATTTTAATTTTATGAATCGGGGTGCCTTACATTCACCTAAAGAAATATTATCATCGAAGTAATCAAATAGGTTTGAGACTCATAGTCTAAAACAGTCAGAAAAATAATTGGATTTTATGCACACTGATTGAAAATTTGATTAATTTCTGATCGAAACGACATCAAAAAATTAAAGTAAACAAGTTTACGAACATTGAGCTAATCGCATCCACCGTTTTATTCTCCGTGTTGCATAGTTTTTATTTAAAGAAAACTCTTATTTGTTACATCGTTTTTCACAAATACTGAATTATAACACTGTGATAGTTTTTGAAACTTTTTTCTTCGAACAAGAAGTAGACTGGCCTACTCCCCCTATTTTTGGGCCGCTGAATCCGAATCTGTCAATGGTTTCTGCACAGAACGTCTAGGAGTCGCCATAACCTCAAAAAATGTCAAAACATGTTTTATGTGCTAAAAATCCGTTTCACGACCTGGAGATCACAGTATTTGACAATGTATTGACTGTCAAATGTCAAATATTGATTGTCAAATGTGGTGCGATCGATGTAAAATTGAAAGAAAATACGAATGGCATCATCAGTTTTTTGTCAAATGTCAAATTTGACAGAATTTTGACATTTGACAAAAAAAAATTTTTTTTTGTCCTCAAGTGATCTCCAGGTCGTGAAACGGATTTTTAGCACATAAAACATGTTTTGACATTTTTTGAGGTAATGGCGACTCCTAGACGTTCTGTGCAGAAACCATTGTCAGATTCGGATTCAGCGGCCCAAAAATAGGGGGAGTAGGCCGGTCTCCTCGATGTTCGTTTTTGGAGCTATCATAGTGTAATTGGGACGAGATCGTTTGGTTTCCATTTTATGGAATTTATTGTTTGCTTCAGTGTATTTATATTCAGGTTTCAGACGACGCACCATTTTCATTTATACAAAGTGGAGATTCGAGTGTTCATTAATTTTTGCCACAAATCATCTCTTTCTTTAAAATTGCAACTGCACAATCTTTATGAATGAATTGAATGAACATAAACTTTGTTCATCTTGTCTGCGTAACAAATGAATGAAAACTTTCAATTTATTTTGTAAAACTTTCAAATATTAATCATTTTCAAATCATATTCTGTGTTTTGTATGCTCAATTCTGTTAAAAACCACTTTTAAAGATCTTTCTTTTCCGTACATTCTGGAAGGAAAAGTAACGTAATCGCTCGATTTTGAAAAAATGTTGGGACTATGTTTTTTTTTTGTTTCTCAGGCAGGAAATTACGAAAAACCATATTTTAGATTGTTCCGAAAAAAATTTGTGTATCTGTCTGTGGCTCAAAATATTCTTTCGTACATCCAATTCCGAAATTGTATACCCAATTCTGTGAAAAAAATCATCAGTTCTATTTAAGCCGCGAATAAATGTCACAGTGACATTCAAACGAGGGCGTCACCGGTACCTTTTTTGTCTAAATAGTTTATACACATTTTATTTGGCAGTAAGGTTCCATTGATTGATCTAAGATGATGAAAAATGCCTCAATCTGGGACGATTAAAAACAATTGTAATTGTATTCGAATAATTAGATTACACGAATTTCCAGCTTTGTTGTTCCCCCATTGTGAATGGCGAAAAAGTGAAACTACATTAAATGGACTGGCACATCTGAATATCCTTCGAGATATTCCATTGAAAATTGATCAAATAATTCATGTTTTACTCTGACAGAAATGGTTCTCTTTGAGCTTTACATTCATGGGTAAAGTATTACTTTACTATAGATTTCAACGATGCTGTAGTAGAGTAATGAAAAATCCAGTGACAGCGATGATAAAAGCACGCGCACTTAAACCACTTTAGATGACACTGTGCTGCGATGAATCCTATTACTTTACTACAGCATTGTTGAAATCTGTAGTAAAGTAATACTTTACCCATACATGAAAAGCTTTAAGTAACTTATTTCTGTCAGAGTACTTTAATAAATCTGACCGAAAATTGTTTTTATTCTGAAGCATTCGAATTAAGGCATTATTTATCGATCGTTTTACTAAAAAAAAACCCGAACAATTGAATTCTCAAATTGTATTAATGATTCATTTGAACAAAAACATGTGAATCACAATAATAATTGTTTTCCAAATTGTTGATTTTTCTCAAAAACCCACGCTTTTTAATACACGCTTTTAAATGTCAATGAACATACAAAATCAATCGCCGTCAATACAGGGTCGCAAACTTTACGAAATCCGTACGGAGAAATCGGAGAATTGGTACGAATGTATGCGTACATTGCAAATGTACGGCCGTACATACTTTTTTTATATCGCAAATGTATGGCCATACATAGGTCTCCGTACGCCGTATCGATTCTCCGATTTCTCCGTACGGATTTCGTATAGTTTGCGGCCCTGCGTCAATACCGAACGGTCAGTGAAAACTCGATGTTCTCTGATACTGGCCTATGGAGCCCTATGCATGGATGCATAGGCCGAATTACGATCGATTTTCGTTTATAGCAAATTTTTTATAGTGATTCTCATTTCATTTAGGCTGTTTTAATTTTATTTTGAAAGGACATAATTCGGACAAAATTATATTCCATTTCGTTTTATTGTAGAATGAATGAAAAAGGTTGCCATAAAATGTAGCCGAGATTCATTGTAGAAATAAAAAATGGAGCAAGATTAATTGTTTTATCTTATTGATGGTATTTTTGTGAAGGACATAATTCGGACATAATTATAGCATCATTCATTTCCGAAAATTTAAAAATAAAAAAATTGACATTTTGTATGGAAAAATAGGTTTTCATGAGATTGTGCTTTATTTTTTTGAGAAATTCGACATGTCGACTATAACATCTGAAAGTACATAATTAGGACTTAATTATAGCATAGACAGCAAGAAAATATATTAATTCCCGATTGAGTTAAATTTTTGGCTGCACAATAATTTTTGCCATAATTTTGGAGAACACATTTCTAGGGTTGGACAAAAATTTTTCTTTGGACCGACTAAAAGGACATAATTCGGGCATAATTCCTACGTTTTCAGATTTACGAAATTTCGACCTGACCCAAAAATTGAAATAGACCCATGTTATCGCCTGATTTTTGTGCACCTATGGTCTACTTCTGTCTTTTATGTTAGGAATTACATTGTATATTCGATCTTTGAGTTTATATATTTTTCAATTTGAAAATAGGGAGTTCAGATTTTTGATTTCATGCAAACATCTTTGAAATTACCATATCGAATAAATTTGAGCAATTTGACTGAAATTCGACATAATAATGGATCAGTGAAACACATTCGACGTGTACAGCAGGCACCATACCCATTGACGAAGGTAACACCTGATGTTGAACTGTTTGGTACACTAGAATCGACAGAAAATATTGTAATGAATCGTCATAGTTCATATCAATCACAATCTTCGAGTAAAATCGAGTCGAATGAAACAAGTAGTACCAGTGGAAAATCAATGTTGGCCACCAGTATATCGACAAAATCAAAAAAATTATTTCCGAATCTTGTGAAATCAAAGCAACAAACAACCAGTATGTTGACTGATAACGTAGCGCAACCAACACAATTATCGTCCCATAGTTGTAGTTCAAGTTCAACTAAATTAGCACGACAGATCTTCAGTAACCTGAACATATTTAGCAATAAGCATCACGATCAACAACATATTCATCAATCCAAGCAATCAACGATTAATAATAACCATGCCAAACCAGATCAAGTATCGAGTTCGATGAGAAATCTAGATATCGGACAAAATGGACGACGTCTGAGTAGTAAGAGCAATAGTTCAACAGCTTCAACTCAAAATTTAATTGTTACTAGAAGATGTCGACGCTCCTATCGATCTCAAGATGATGAATTTTATTTGGAGACGGACGGCAGCAGTTGTTACAGTACAACTAACTCATCAAATGGTATTTGTATTCGTCGACCTAGTCTGGATACAATATCTACATACTTGAGCCACGAAAGCAATGATCGTTTAAATTATGGTGCCACGGGAAGTACATGTGAGGGAGATGATGATGTATTCCTGCCGAAACAAAATAAAGGTAATGGATCGATTGTTGGTGTTGATGCAGATAGTGATATGATAAGTCGTTTTGTGAATGTAGTACATCCACCGAAATGGCCAAATTGTCGTCCGTGTGTTATATGTTTAGAAGAACTAACGACTCAAGACAGTTCAACAAATCCGGCAGTATCACTTATAAGATGCGAACACTTCATGCACCTAAGTTGCTTGAATCATTTGATAATATCAGAAAGTGAAACACAAAAACAATTGGAAAATGATGGTAAGCCATCTGCATTATATATTGAATGTCCAGTTTGTGGAATATTGTATGGAGAAAAAGTTGGAAACCAACCAGAGGGATCGATGACATGGACTTTGATTTCAAAGCAGCTTGCAGGACACGAAGGACAGAATTCTATACAAATTATTTACAAGTAAGGTTTCCATTGAGCATATATTGAATGAAGATTTAAAAGTGTTTTTATTTTTTTATTTTTGACAGTATTGCATCAGGTATTCAAACAGAGCAACATCCGTTCCCTGGTCGGCCATTCTTCGCTGTCGGATTTCCAAGAAATGCCTACTTACCAGACTGTCCGTTAGGCAGAAAGGTCCTATCGGCTCATTTTGCTGAAGCAGTGGGCCATTCTGATGTTGCTGTTGCAGTTTTTCAGCTGATTGCGCTGATTGTTCTTTATTATTTTTAGACTTTAAACCAACCGCTTCGGCGATTTCTTCATAGAATGAAGTTTCCTCTTCATTATCAATGTCTTCACTATCATCTTCAATAGGATCGTTTCGATCATTGAGCCTTTTATTTGTGTCAACGCCGATTTGATTATGGTCATGTTCAATTGTGGTTTCAATTAATTCTTGTTCGATTATATCGTGCCGTTCGTTGCTTCCAGTTGCTTGACAATGGTCTAGACAACCATGACGGCAAATTTCAACTTTACATTTAATATGAACGCTCAAAGCATCCGGAAATTTGAATGCATGGAAAAAAGCGTATGTAATGACAGTCGCTTTTTCGTCTGGTGCACGAGCTTTCAAGAATCGTGAAATCATTTTTGGACGAAGTACACAACCATATTCATCTGAAAGCTTTATTATATGACCACCGCCATCGGATGCTACGCACGATTTAACACGCATATCAAATTCGCCTTGATAAAAAGAAAGTGCAATTTTAAGAAATAACAATTGTAATGGCATTGATCAAAATCTACCTCTAAAGTCATTGATAGCCACGACCAAGGTGAGAGTTGATCCGATCGGAACTATTCCACTAACTGGAGGAGCCCATGGTCCTTTTCCACTTTGGATTTCCATCCAACAGTCAACATTATCACCTTTGAAAGATTTATGAAGCGGAATCAATTCATTTAATTGAACATTTGAAGCAATGTATAATGTACATGTATTTGTTTCAATATTTCACCTCTGAAATCAAGTTGAATTACATCTAAGTCAGCAATAACCATTGGCGGCTTAGATGCAGTCTTCTCATAATCATTGAACCATTCGCACCGCAAACGTTTCGCTTCATCCCAAACTTCGAGCAAATCCTTATCATACTGAATGACAACCTATAGAATGTTGAACAATTAAATTGATATTTTTCGTTATACATACATATTAGGTATTCAATGGGGATAATAACACGTTTCTCTGTTCTTTTAAATATTATCATCACAGCGTAACCTAGCACTGAAATAATCGAACCACACACTATTAATTCGAAATAATTCAAAGTATGTTATTCAATTTAAATTCATCGTACTAGATATTTCAGTTCTATCGTGTATGAATACATTTTATTGACATAATATGTGATACTTAAAACATAAAAATACGAAGAATTGAAAAACAAACAAAACCCAAGAGGGCACAGAAATCATCCGGTCGGAGTGTTCTGGGAGAATTTTGAGATCGATTCGACGCATACCCCATTCGCAAGCGTCCGCAATGTACATTGTAGAACGCTACTATTCGCTCCGAGACAAATTTACAACTCAATCGTTGCGTTCTCACATCGGTTGCTCTCAAAATTCTCCCAGAACACTCCGACCGGATGATTCCTGTGCCCTATTTGGTTTTGTTTATTTTTCAATGCTTCGTATTTTTATGTTCTAAGTATCACATATTATGTCAACAAAATGTATTCATACACGATTGAACTGAAATGTCTAGTACGATGAATTTAAATTGAATAACATACTTTGAATTATTTCGAATTGAGAGTGCTCAGTTCGACTACTTTAGTACTAGATTACCCTGTGGTTATCACCATCAAAAATAGTGTTTTCACTCAATTTGAATTGGTTGAAAAGAGTCGTACTCACAAATGAGTCGATTGGTTTAGACTATATTGACCTCAATTCAGTAGTCAATGGAATGAGACAATATATCAGCAACGAGCAACGTATAGCATATATTATAAAACGACAATATGAACGGTTTCGACTTACCGTATTTTCGTAGAATTGGCCATTCAAATCCGGTTTCGTACCGCATCTCGCATATGCTATCCGAAATGCATAGAATGTCTTTCCCGATGACGGTGGAACATAAATACATCTTGGATCGCTGTGCTGACCTACATTGTTACAGTTACATTTTGAATGGATAAATAATTGTGTTTTGAACAAAATGATCATTGAAGAATAAAGTAATGGTTTTGAGAAATAAAACATACTTTTCCACCATTGGAAGAAGATTTGCGAAAGGTAATCAGTAATCAATGATCACTAATCATACATTTTTATAAGGATTTATAACTCAAAAAAATATTTAGGAGAAAAAAAATTTGAAAATTTGGAGAATTCCGAAAATTTTGAATTTTTCCGGAAATTTTTTGGAAATTTCATCTGACATAGGGAGATCCGAACTTTCAATTTGATCCGACTACTAGAAATTGGTCAAAAAATCGTTTAAAATTGGGAGGGAATTACAAAGAGAACAAGGTAGTCGCATGAGACAACGAACTTTTTCGTACAGCTTTTTCTTATTTCAGTATGATATTAACAACAATATAATTCTTGGAAAAAAATAATTTTTTTTTAATTTTTGAAAAAAAAAAAATTGAAATTTTTGAAGGAAAAAAACAGTTTTGAAATTTTTAGAGAACAAATTTGTTTTGAAAAGAAAATTGGAAAGAAAAGAATTTGAAAAGAAAAATTACGATTTTTTTTTTTGGCTGAGGGGAGATAAAATAAACGGTTTTAAAGATTAAAACTCACTTTTCCGCACTATTTTCATTAGAGAAAATGCGAGAAAATAATGATAGAAATGAATTTGTGTGAATAGCAAACGTGTTTTGAACTTTTTGGACTTTTTTTTCCTTCTCTCTCAGCGTTCAAATTCAAAACAAGTATCCAATCTAAAAATCGGACGCATTTATGCATTCTAGTACCGAATGCGCTATCTTGCTAAAAAACCAAAATTTCTTCAAAAATATGAAAAAAAAAAGTAAAATGTCAAAGAAAATTGTTTTTCTACGCGTTTCAGACGATTTCTGATCGATTAGCGAAGAAAAAAAAATTTCGGAAAATTTGCGAAATTTTTTTTTGTGAAAATAAACAAGGGTGGACCCTTGGGCAAAAGAATATTTTTTTCGAAAAAAATTATTTTTCTATGCGTTTCAGAAGATTTCCAATCGATTGGCGAAAAAAAAAATTTCAAAAAATTTCGAATTTTTTTTCGAAAAAAAATGTGGTGTGTCAGGCTCATAGCAACTGTGAAACTTTCTCTACTCTGCTCACAATCAATAGGGTTCATCTGTGAGACGCCCCGAACAAAATTCAATCATCAAACCAGACACATTTATGCATTCCAGAACCGCTATCGTGCTAACAAGACATACATATGCATAAAAGTGCCGACGACGACAACGACATACACACAGGATTTTTTTTTTCTAAAAACCCATTTTTCGTGTTTTTCTCGCCGAAAAACGAAAAAATAACTCAAAACAAAAATTTTTTTTTCCACTTTTTTCGAGGGTAAACCAATACTTTTCTCGCATCTGAAATTGGGGTGTGCGGAAAAGTAATATGTTTCATGCGCAGGTTTTTTGGCCCATATAAACAAATACAACTGATGATGCAGATCGTTTTTTTTCGCCCAAAAAACCTATATTGGCCAGTTCCCGGCAAAAAAATGACATTTTTTTTATGAATTTAATTTCACGCTGACTTTCATCACTTTTACTCTGAAAATCAACATGGTCTCTATGGCATTCATGGTTTACGAGTAATTTTCATTCGAAAAACAAATTCATTTCAATGTATTGGTGAGGATCAAACTACAAACTTTATAGAATGTGTATTACGCATTACGAATATTATTTCTCGATCGATCACTGGCCTATGAGAGACATACGATACAATGAATATGTAATAATATTCAAAAAATATTTGACAATTTAAAATACTTAGTTGTTTTCCAATTGATTCAAATTTTTCCATATAATTTCATTTCATTTTATTTTATTGTCTGTCACTACTATGAGCAGTGTATCATCATAATTCTCAACCATAAAACAAAAAACGAAAACGATATAATCGTTTAAGCATACATATTTTTAATTATTAAGATTATGTTGATAACAAAAAAACAAAAACCAAATGTAAATGCTAGTTAACTAGTGTACGTAAAATGTGCCGACCATGTTATCTGCTGTGTAGGTGCTGATTTTTCTTAATGAAATATCGGTGCCTGCCGTGCAATTACTGATTATTTTCTTAATGAATGAATCAATGCTTGCCGCGGATTTAAGGTGTGGCGGCAATTGTTCGACATTGTTGATTAACAGTAATTTAGAACACTTGCAGTGGAATCAGAAAACAGTTCCAATCAGAAAACAATTTTATATTTAAAATATCATAAGTTCTCCAAATCAATTAAAGATAAAACAAAGTTAACACTGAACTAAATCCTTCCATATTTAACTTGTGTATTAGAGTTTGGATTGGCTACATCTTTCAATCTTCTAGCATACATATATGATCAATGATTAGACCTTAGCATTGAACGAAGCGAATAAATCTTCGAAAGCATCGTCAACATTACTCTCATCCAAAAGATTAATGCTGGGAAGTGTTTGGCTCTTAGCCAAAGGTGTATTCGATGTGGTATTGTTCTGTCTTCGTAATATTTTGAGATGATGTGCGGATTTATTAGTTGTTGTCGTCGTTGTCGTCGTTGTCATCGTCGTATCTTTTGACTTTGATGTGGCAGTCTCTGTAGATTCAGCAGACTTTTCCAGCTCATCTGATTGATGCGGTGAGGCAGCATTCGAATTGTCTCTTGCTGATTTGAAAGACGAAGATGACAGAACGCTGTGTTGGGATGACGATCGTTGCAAATTTTGAGATGATGATTTATTGGCCAAAAAATAAGCCGCGACCGTTCGTTGTTTTTCTTCAACTTCAGACTTTTTGATAGCACTTTCATATTGCTTCGGAACACTAAGAAGGGAACCCGATTTCGATTTTTGAAGAACTACATTTTTAACTGAATTAGGATCATATCTATCACTATCAGTATCATCATCATCGAGAATAATTGATTTCCGATTAAGTATCGCATTCAATGTCTGCGCATAATGTTGTACTCGATTTTTAGTTTGATTTGTTTGACCAGGATAAATAATGTGGCCGTCTTCCACACTAGGTGAAGGTACCTCAGATATAATTGGTGCATTTAGGGAACTTTCTTTCAATTTTATGTTTTTGTTAAGAGAACTCTGTTCAGTTTCTGGAATTTGACCGGATCCAGTCTTTCGGATGGACTCCGAAAAATCTGTTCTAGCTTTAGATATAGTTGAAATTTCCTCGAATTTTCGTTTGGGTAAGGGTTCTTTTTGACTAGATATTGATTTTGTTTTAATCTCCAGTTGGATTTTATTCCTGATAACTGAGCTATGTTTCGCATCAGTTGATGGTTGATCAAGCAATGGTTTTCTTACATATGATGGCAGTGAAGTTTTGTGTTCGTTATCATTTGATATGCTTCTATTTTCGAACTGTTGCAATAGAGCAAGCGTATGAGTTGATTTTGATCGTTTTAATACACCTGTTGGCAAATAGTTATGTGTTGGAGGAAGAACAGATTGATTTTGATTGTAAACAACATCAAAGTATTCATTTCCTTGAGCAGGAAGTGACTGTTTGCGTCTTATTTCCATGTTCGATATACGGTGATGCGTATTTGTTTGGCTACGATTTACATTCGACATTTTTGCCCTCACATTATTATTCATATAGCCTTTACCGAATTTCGGAAACGATTTATCGAAATTTGATTCAACTTTTGGCTGGATATACTGGCCACCATAGCTATTCAATTTCACAGGCGCTGCTAGTTTTGATTGAATATTCTCAAACGGAGCATATGTTGGTATTATTTGGTTGGGAATCAATTCGTTTAATTGATTTCCTTGATTGATCTTGAGTGCAGCATGATTGGATGTATTGTTTCTCAAGCATATCGGCATCGAGTGCTCCGACTCATATTTTATTCGTCTTTGCTCCATTGAAACATCGTTATTTTCCTGCTTTGATATTTTATTTTTTGGTATTTCTTCCGGAGGCACATAAGTCTGATTTTCTTGACTAAAGCTTATATCAGAAAATGGTGAAGAGTTCAAGTCATTATAGGAGAAATTACGACTTTCATTAACGCCACTTGGCACAATTGAATTCAATTTATGGAAGCTATTATGTTGATCAAAACGTTTTGCCTTATTTATTACAGTAGCGGTTTGAGTTTGTGGATATTGCATGATATGCGATTTGGCAGTATACTGTTGAGATTCTGGTTGTGAATCGTAATTGTTCATAAACGTCGGCGAAAATGGTTGTGGTGAACGGAAGTAGTTTGTTGGCTCTGACAAATACTCCGATGAGCTATTAAGAGCTGCTGATCCTAATGACGGTGGAGTTGGTCTTGGCGACTGTTTTTTTAAGTAGCTTGCATCGGGTAAAATCGTATTTTTAATTTGAATTGGAGCCTTTTCAGGCCCAAATGTCGAAACACATGTTGGTTGTGTATAGTCCGTACATGTATATGTGTATGATGGAAACTCTTCCATAGATGAAGAAGTCGGTAATATGGCTGGAAATGGACTACTTTGGGTTTCATTCTGAAGATTTTTATTCAATGGAACATATAAGGGATTATATGAACTTGAAATCGTGATATGATTGTCAACTGATAATGGCTTATCCTGTTGCCACTCACCGAATTTTGAATTCGGAACGCCCAGTTCTGGATTACATTTATTTTGCATATTAGCATAATTTGGAAGCGATTGATGTGTCCTTAGTTGTGGCTTGTAGTTTATAAATGGTTCTCTATTCTCATTACTTTGTATAGCAGCAACTTTTCGCATAACTTGCTGATTATTATTATGATATGAATAACTTCCATTCGGTACTTGTGGTGGCTTAATGTTTTGTACTGGCATGAATGGTGAGGTCGATGCATGAGTGAAACTATTTTTTTTACTCAATTGTGGTGAAATGCTTACATTTGCGTGCTCAAATGAACTTTTAATCGATCCAAACTTGCTAATCCAGTTCGATTTGGAGTTTTCTTTGGTATTCTGTTTTAAACATTCATTTGGATTAATCCAAGACGAGTGGCTTACCTCGTTCTTTCGATTGAGAAATTCCTGAAATTTCTTATCATCTGAAGACTTAGTCTTTGATTCGAGTGGAATTTTTTTGTCTGCTTCACTATTATTATTGTTCCGAATCAAGCGACAAACATCATCGACAATAGCTTCACTATTATTGGAATTTTTATTCAACTTGTCGTATTCTGAATCATTGTCTTCGATACTATTTTTGGGAATATCAATCGTATTCGCGCGTTTCATCTTCAATTTACGCAAGGCAAATTTGTTCATTGATTTCGAAGATGTTCCAACAATTTCATTGGAATATTTTTTTTGGACATCAGGTGGTTGATCGTCGTCTGTATCAGATGTAGGGTTTGGATCTACATTCCCCAACAGTAGATGAATAGGATGAGCATTCGAACTTGATTTTCGGCGTGTGATAGCTTTCGATCTACTTTGTATCGATGGATCACGATCAACTTTTGAACTTTCTATTTTCGCTGAAGCTACCTTTGATCCCAGGTTCATATCATTAGCAAATGAATCTTTGCTCGGATCGCTCTTTATATTGCATAATAAATTTGCAATAGTTTTGTCCAATTTCGTGGACTGTAACAAGTTTAATGATTTCCGACGATCATCCTCACGTTCTTCAAAAATATTTTGTTGCTTATCTATTTCGACTGATACATTCGTGGCTGTTGATGCCAAACTTTCAGATAATAATTTTTTCTGTAAATATAATCGAGCATCTGCCAGTTCTTCCTTGCTAACGCCAATAGTATTGAATCGACTATTTCTTTGGCGTGAAAAACGTTTTGACGATGCAGGTAATCTACCGTCACCAGTTTCGTTATCATCGTTGCCCAATTGTGGCATCAATTTTGCTAACAATAGCTCTGTTGGTAAAAGATCAGTTAATTGTGCCTCAGTAGACGCCGCAGTTGTATCATTCGTTGAAGTTTTTAGAATACGTTGCAGCCAAGCTACGAGCGTTAAAATAGTGTTTCGCTTTCGCGTATCACCCACAACTTCTTTTTCCTCGACAATTGTGGTTTCAAGACGATTCAATGATGTCAATAACTCTTCTAGGATATTCGTTCCTTCTGTACCTTTAACAGAAATTTAAAAAAACACACTTCGTATATATTTTATAGAGAAAAATGCATATAACAATGAGGGTCTTTGAGAATTATGATTTGTTTGCTCATTTAAATTGTAATAAAATATGTATGTGTACATACTTTTAGTAGCACCCTCTTGACATGTATTGTCCACATCCTCGTTTTTCGGAGAAGTTGTATGTTCCTTTTCTGGAAACGGGGTATTCTCATGTTTTGATTTTTGTGATGATTCATTCGATGATCCGTTCGATTCAGATGCAAGTAAGCCTTGTATGAGTGGTAATAGTATTGATTCCTCTTGACTCGTCAACAATCGACCCACTTTGGATTTTTTCTTCTCTTTTTCTAATTTTTCAGTTGTTCCATCTGACTTGAGTATCAAAGTTTTTTGCTTTATATTTTCGTCCTTTGGTGTAATAGTTTCCACTAAAATAGTCCAATTTATTATAATTAGATATAAAAAGAAATCCGGTGAATGAAAAAAAAAACCTTCAGAAATAGTCACTCGTAATGGTTCAGCGTCAGAAACAATCTCCTCACACTCGATCTCGATTTCTTCATATTCATACTCGTCACTGTCACTTTTGTTATCGTCATCCAAAGTTGAATCTCTTGATTCGACTGTTTTTGTTAAAATATCCCAAACGGAATTAGTAAATATTATTTACTAAATAATAAACAAACATGCAACTAGTGTATATTTTCTCTGACCCACCATTTTTGTCGGGTACTTGCTCTTCCCCATTGATTTTCGAACTCATATTTAGAATCTGTGAAAATGATGAATAAATATTAATTAATGCGCTGCACACAATCAAACACATGAACATGAATTGCTTTTCGGTTTAAAATAAACGATTTCTACGTCGAGTCATTGTATCATCGTATCGTCATGGCGCTATCTCTCTTCTTCTCAAAGGAAAACGTTTTCTATTTACATTTCGTCCGTAAATATTCGCCCTTGAAGAAAATCAGAGTCTTTACGTTGTATCCGATTAAAACGGATTCCACTTTTCGTAAGACACTTTCACAATACAGATTTCAAAGTTCGATAAAAGGAATTGGCGAATTAACAAAATTTCATGAGACGTTTGAAATGTTCGTGACCATATAATGAGTCGCATTTTATTTTGTTACTTCATTCCAAACAGAATCTATTCATTCTTTGTTATGAATTTTTTTGTCTATCCTTGTCTTGCTTAAGCAAATAATATTCCTTGTTTTCTATCCTACGTCCGATAAAAATTATAAAAGAATACCAAGTCTATCCAAAAATGATTCATTGGTTTTGAAATAGTCGTCGAAGTCGTAACAATGATAGAATGAACTTGTTCTAGAAAAACAAGCACCTTAATTTCAAAATATATTGTGAAATATGCGTTTATCAAATAATATATGATTTAGTGAATCACAAATACAAAGTACAACATCAAATTAGATGGCTATATATTATATACTGAACAAAAATGTGTATTAAATTCTGTTCAAGAGGAATTTTCGGAAAACGAAAATCTAAGGAAATACTTTGCGTGGGCATTCACCATTGCCACTGAATAATTTTCAACCATGACTTCAACTATTTATATTTTCCTTTCGCGTGAAAACTATCTGAATAAAAGTTACTTTTAACGTTGGTAACCTCTGAAGAATAATGATAAATAAATAACTGGATTATTATTTATCATCAATAAATAGAAGCTATATTTTAAAGAACAACAAAAAATTTATTCCGAATGATTAAGTCATACAGTCTAATAGAATTTTTAAAATTGTCATAGGTAATTGAATTCGATGAAATGAAATTAATTATACTGTTACTTACGTTTATAGCTCAAATCGGTTCAAATCCCAATAATTATTTATTTTCAGAGCTTATTTTAACTCTCAATATATTTCCGTTATTAACATCAAATGTATTGGTGCTCAAAATATCTCCAAACCGTAATGTATTAATTCAATATATTAGCTGGACTTTATATTTTGATTTATATTATGACGTCATTAGATCGAAAATTAAATTCCACTTTAACTGATTCTATATACTTTGCTTTTATATCTTTAAAACGAAGTTCTATCGATTTCTTTTGGGAAAATTTCTAATAATTTTTGCACTCGATGCAATATCTTGAACCGTGATTTTTCGTTTGAGCACACAAATTGTTTCCACACGTTTGATCTACACATGGGATTACTTAAAAATATGATATCTCCATTTCGATGTTGATAGCGAAAAAAGTGATTGTGCAGCATGCGAATCTGATGAAAATGTATTTTCAACTACGTTCTATAATATTGTTGTTCACGAAAAATAGTCGATATTTTATCTAAATATGCGGATACATCTTCCTTTTATTCTTGCTTTGAATTTTATATTTAAATTCGCTTTCGCTCGGCGAAAGATCGTATTCTTGATACTTTATTTCCGACTATTTATTTATAAAATTCACGATCGATCCCCTCCACTGCCTCGTACCAGTCGTTCCGCTTACAAATGTGAAAATTCACACACATGCATTGCCCCTTCAGAATGTTAATCGATTGTCAATCGACATAATAGTTCTGATAAGAAGAAATAAACTATTTTGATGTTCAGAAAAACCGATAGTTTCAATCGTTCAAAAGCAGACTTGGAACGCATGTCTACTGTTTATGTAAAAGGTGCAGAAACGAATGAAGCAAAGCTTTAGGAGAATGATATTTTGTGTTTTCTCAGACAACTTCTCCAATTTCATTTGAAATACGTATACGTTGACTTCATTCAAATCACAACCTAAAATAGTCACGCTCGAATGAACGTTAATCGCGGATGATGTTTGTGCCAATGCCAAATTACAGTGCCCAATACGATTTCGGTTATTGTTTATTATCAACAAATCATCATTCTAAATTGGCGCAAGCTATTACATTCACGAATTTTGCTCAACTCACTCACGCGTTTTTGAGGTGACTGAATTTAGCAAAATTTTGCTAAATTCAGTCTGAGTGAGTTTAGCAAAATTTTGCTAAATTCAGTCACCCCAAAAACTCGTGAGTGAGTTTAGCAAAATTTTACTAAACTCACTCAAAGTTGATGCTGGAATGGGATCGGACGCAGGCAAGCAAGCAGCCTGCTTGCCTGCGTCCGATCCCATTCCAACATCAACTGCTTTTATAAATGCATCTTAAATATCTTTCCACACATTTAAGCATTTAAACATTCAATAATTCTTAACTGAGTTCAAAACCTATAGATGATTTACTCTATGAATGTCTTTGTGCGTAACACCAGTTGAGCATTGGCATTGTTTATCATCAATCCAATAACTGTTATGAAGATAAAACTCGTGCTGTGGCGTTGTGATCGATGATGTTGTGAAACACTTTCAATTTTTCAAATTTACCAACTGTCGTAATTAAATAAATTCAAATACACATGAATCAATTGTGTATCATTCAACGGCTGAAGAGCTAGATTGAAAAATCATTTGCCCTCTCCGAAATTAATAAAATTTTGTTTAATTTTATTTAACTATATAGATAAGGTGACCAACTATTTTTTGAGTCGTCGGAGGAAAGAGGAACAAGGAGGAAAGGAGGACAATTTTCGTAAAAAGGAGAAATTTCAAATATTTATCCAGAAGCCATAATTTAGTCGAAAAACTCCAATTTATTTGAAAAAATGCAAAGAAGATCAATTTACTTATTAAACAATCAACATTGTATACTGAGAAAAGACATTTGTAATAATAATAATCGATGTTGAATGTTTCTACTTGGCTCGCACTTTGAGCAGCTTCTGATTGCGTATATTTTTTTGTTCCGCCAACTCCTTTCAATAATTGTCGGTTTTTCTTTATATAATCGTGAAATTTGTTGCAGGTATAGTTCCAGTTGTATTTAATGGAGACCGATCCAATCAACATTCGAGCTTTACGTCAGCCCAATAATCTTTCAACCACTTATCTTGAAAGCTGGTGGCCTGTTTCGGCATTGTGATGCAATTTCGTCAATCGCTGATGAACAACTGACTTCACATCATTTCGATTAGGAATGAAATCTTCTATTGGAGAATGATTTCGATTGTTTATCAAACAAACAAAAAAAATCTGTTAGGTGTGTGAAAATGCATATATCAAATGAATTTTTTCGTTTTAAAAATCAATTTCATTCTCATTTCAAACCAATGAAAATGTTTTTTCTCTCATTTAAAAAAAGAAAAGATCATTTGGAGCTCAAATCTAAAAAAGAGGAATATTTGTTCGTAGGAGGACACTGTTGAGAGGAAAGAGGAGAACAGTCGGAAAACGAGGATTTTCTTCCGATTCCTCCTTGAGTTGGTCACCTTAATATAGATCTGATTTGAATTTTTTTTTTAGTACTTCCCCCAAGGGGAATATAAGTAATGCGAGAATGCAACACAATGCTTAAAAATCCGATTCAATACAAAACAATTCAATCCAATGCATTCTCCACTATTGGAGACTTATATGGATTGACGTTTCGATTTGACTCGAAAAAATTGAAACATTATAAATATTGAAAATTGAAAGTCAATAGTAACAATCAAGCGCTATAAATTTAGCACTGAAATTCAGCATTTCGATTCGAATTTGTTTTTAAAATTATTATTGTTTTATTCACGATTGCTACAATTAACATCCTATTTTTACAACGTTTCCAATGTATCAAACCAAATCGAAACGTCATATATAAATCTCCAATATTGGAGAATGCATTGGAATTGAATTGTTTTGTATTGAATCGAATTTGTTGGCATTGTGACGTATTCTTGCATTACTTATATTCCCCTCGACTTCCCCCCTTGGTATCATTTAATACAAGAAAAAAATGATAACTTTTTAATTTTATTCTTCCTTTGATTGAATTTAGCAAAATTTTGAGTGCAATTAGCCTGTACTTTCTAAATTTATCAAACCAAATCGAAACGTCATATATAAATCTCCAATATTGGAGAATGCATTGGAATTGAATTGTTTTGTATTGAATCGAATTTGTTGGCATTGTGACGTATTCTTGCATTACTTATATTCCCCTCGACTTCCCCCCTTGGTATCATTTAATACAAGAAAAAAATGATAACTTTTTAATTTTATTCTTCCTTTGATTGAATTTAGCAAAATTTTGAGTGCAATTAGCCTGTACTTTCTAAATTTAGCTGGATGTATACGTTTGATGCAAAGGATTGTCGAAAGAATGTTAGGACTTAACCTAGAGCCTCTACGTAACTATAAAATTTAGTTAATTAAAAGGAAACCAATAACAAGTAACGTGATTTATGTTATTTTTATTGAATTAGAAAATGAAAAAATGGTCCTAATTTGAATCAATCAAATTAATAGAAATCTTCCTCGATGTTTTTGTTTGAGGTTTTATCCTGATTCTTAATTTGATCTTGGTTTGAGTACATTTCAGCGACTTGCTGGGCCGATGTGGCATCATCAACAGACTTATCTTCACGGATTCGAACGAAACGTGGGAAACGTAAAGAGATACCTTTCTCATTATCGATCTGAAATGGTTAAATCAAACGATTGAAATATGTTTGAATATTTAAGATATTTCTCATGCTCACAATCCCTTTAGCAGCCTGATGAACTGGGCTTAAAGATAAATCAGCACAAAGAACCTCCCAAACCTGGGCTACATCGAACCAATCGTCGGGTTCATGCGACGCATCATATCTATAATATGATTTAGGCGTTGGAATTATATGCTGCTTAAAGAACTCGGAATGTTTTTGTAAGTCCTCGTCGCTGAAACCAGTACCAATCTTACAAATACTTTGATATTCTTCATTTTCCTGGTCGTAACAGGCTAACAGGAATCCACCATATGTACCCGTTCTTTTTCCACGTCCTTTATAGCCTCCGATAACTACCAAATCCAATGAATCACCAACGCCTGTCAAGTAATCTTTTTTCAGTTTCAACCAATTACGTGATCTCTTTGCGATCTCGTAAGTAGCATCTTTGTCCAATGTTTTAACCATTAGTCCTTCGCAATTGCCCTTGACTGATTCATTCAGAAACGCTTGAAGCTCATCAATATCTTCCGTGTCCGAATATGTTGCGAATTTCCAGTCACCAGACACTTCTTGAAAATGCTCGTACAAGAGCTCACGACGTTCGGAGAATGGTCGTGTGACAAGTGGTTCTCCGTTTAGATACAACAAATCAAACATGTATACACAAACTTTGACCTTAATTTCGGATTGATCAGCATCTTTTCTTTTGCGAGTACTCAACACTTGGAATGGTAAAATTTGCTGCTTTTCCTCATCCCATGCGACAACCTCAGAATCCAATATGCAAGATAACAATTTGCCACGCTTAACTGCATCAATGCGAGAAATTATATCGGGGTATTTGGTGGTATTGTTCTCCTGATTGCGACTGTATATGCTCACTTTACCATTTTCATCAATGTGTATCTATCAATCGAAACACGATAATAATCCATTATCAGGCTTATACCATACACATTTCAAAATTCTATAGCTTTGTACAATATTTTTACCTGTGCACGTTCGCCATCATATTTCCATTCACAAGTGAATTTGATACCATCGAACCGTTGCAATACTTCGGAAACACCTTTTGTTGGATGAGCCAGCATTGGTTTCAGTGGCGTACCTGAAGAGCACCAATAAGAATCAAAGACACATTTTCAAGTAGTGCAAACTGCTTATCTTTGTTGCTAAGATTTTAAGTAATCCTCAAGTTCCAAATCATACCTGGAGACATTTGACATTTTTCTAACAATTTATCAACACCGTGTTCGAGCAAAACATTGCAAATACGATCATAGTTTGGACACTGGCTAGATAAAAATGAAAATATTCAATAATAGCTATTATTAGAAATAGTACTCATACCTAGACTGCCTAAAACATACCAATAAGTTGTTTTAATTATCAATGCCACTTCATCGATTCTCTCTTTATTTGGCTTCGCGTTTAAAATTTTCGGAGGAAACGATCCATTTTCAGAATATTGATTTGGTGGTGTAAACGCGCATGCTTGCGCTAAGGCTTGTAATAATGATTGTTCAGCTAAACCAATACGCAATTTGCCCAATAATGATCGCATTATAAATCGCGCCTCTGAGTGACGACAAGCCACAAAAATTGATTGAATTTTATCTACTTTCTTGTTCATCGCCTGAAAAATATTAACACATCCATTATTCATTGATCTTATAACGTTTTTGTAGAGATGAGGAATACATACCGAATGTCCACTCATTTTAGCGATATCTTTCAATTTGGTGAAGACTCCATCAACAGTAAGAGGTGCTGGGGTAAACATCATTCTTTGATTACTTTTCGATTTTTCTGCTACGATACCTAAATCACCAGTGCTCTGTGCATCGGCTTTAACTTGTGCAAGTGTTCGGCCTGTTGTTTGAGCAATAACTTTCATTAGAGAAGTTTCTGCGATCCCCAATTCCAAACCTTCATATGCTGGTGCCAATTGATTGAGCGACAAATAAACGCAAGCTAATAGATCCGATGGACTCAATAGAATGACAGAACGAAAAAAATTTGCCAAAATTTCAATCATACGTAAACGACTACTGTTTTCTTCGATTGATTCGAATGTACGTGCCAATGCCAAATATGGTGTCCTAAACAAAAATTAGTTCGATGTTCAAAGTTGAAAGAATTAATCTATATATTATATACAAATTTTCAGTTTTCACTTACTTTTCACCATGCTTCCAAAAGCAATCATTTATTGGATGATAGTCGGACTTTGCTGGGTTGTATAACAGACTTTCGCCGTTCTCTTTCACAGAATCTTTTGTATCTTTTTTGTTGATGAAGAAGGAATTAACATTCGATTTTTCACTTTCGCCAACTATTGAAGATTTTTCAGTATTTTCAACGCTTAGAGTTTGCTTGGTCTCAGTTTTGATTTCTGGTGACCGTTTACCTGGTGATTTTTTGGATGCCTGCCCTTTGATACCTTCTTTTTTTATAGGCGTTTTCGATTTTTTTGATGGTGATAGCTTTTTCTTCGGTGTAGCCTGTTTGGAGTTTAGATTCGTCTCGCTTTTAGTTTCACTTTTGATTTCTTCGGTCATCGATTTTTCTCGTTTATTTGGAGGTAAACTATAAATTATGATCAAAGCATTAGAGATATCTCTAACAAAAAAAAATTCGAAGAAATTGAGTTTAAATTTACCGGTTATTGCTTGCTTCAATTTGGGACTTATCGCATTCATCTGCCGAACTGTCGGAGCTGGACGAAATTCGACGTCTTTTTATAGTCTTTTTTTCCTTCAATACATTATGATTGTCTTCTGGGCTGCCAGTTGTGCTGAATGAATTATGCGGATAATATGGAATTTTTCTGTTAATGACGTTCAAACTATATTTTAATGTGACGGGAGAACGATAGAGTAGGGAAACATTCGAAAGATATGTACAATAATTAGTCAAACTTGACACTGATTTTATGATTTTCGACGCGAACATTTCGCTGTGAAATATTTTTGAAAAATATAATATTCAGAAGACACGTTTTGACTCTTTTTTTAATTTTCTAATCATCATTACTCCAGTAAAAATAGCTTTTTAATTACAACAACACATTGTGAAATACCTTGTCCGCTCTTTTTTGACATTTGGACTTTTTCCGAAGAATGATCTACAAAAATTTGAGGAAAGTTGATGGTTTGAACCAAATTTTACAAATTAAACGTATATAAAAATAAAAATTTCTCACAAAATCGAACGTTGAGACATTTTTAGAAGAAGGATTAGCTAAACAGGCTCGAAAATATTGAATGAAAATGATCAAATTTTTTACATTATTTCCGCAAAACAATCTGATTATTATTATTGGCTTTTTTGGATTACGCGCAAACATAAGACATTTGACATATGAAATGCCAGTTTTGAGCGCAAAAGCCGATGTACTTTGTCTAAAGTCCATTCGATATTCGAGGCTATTCGCTTCTCCCTTCAAATACTATATTATTTTTTGAATGAGACAATGAAGGTTATGATAAATAGTAGCCATTTATTCACATTCGAAACACTTTCGGATTCTGATGAAAACAATTTTATTTTAACGAAAGAATTGAAATAATTTTGTATATTGTAAAAGGAACATCCATTAACCAAGACAAGGCGTCTCCATTTTTCGAACATAATGCCGTTGATGATTCAAGTTGAGTAAAAATATATGGAACCTTTTGATTTTGCTACAAAGATTCGACGGGGAAAAATCTGCTCTTGGATCAGGCTAGTAATTTATTGTGAATCATTTCCAAATAGATTCGTTCTTACTAATGTCGTGTTGGACATTTTAGTTATAGTAGTTATTCTATTGCCTTTAAAAAACCCTAAAATTCTTCGATGAATTCTAAAAGTAAGTCCATCCCAGTGTCTAGGTGGGCATTGGGAATAAGACAAGTTAAATCGTTTCATCATTTAAAATATATCATTCTCGAATTTCCAGCTTACATTAATCGAATTTGAAGAAGAAAAAAAACATAATTTTGACGATTTTTTTCACTGAAATGTGTACGCCACATTCGGCTTTTGACAGTTGATAGAACACATCCAGCTTTATCATCTGTGATGATTTGATGGGTGGCAAATCCATCAGGCCTATTTTATAGTCACTTGAATTTTAGCATTTTAAATTGAGAAAACTCCATGAATTGTAGAATGGTACACTACAGCTACCCAGTAGACTAAAAATATGCACCCATCCTTATAGACAGTTGATAGCTCGTCTAAAAATATAACATTTGAGAAATCTGTACGTCACCAGGACCAGTCTTTCTTGATTTAGAGTCCTTCTAATAATAAAATCCTGTATTCCCCATACAAGATAGGTTGTTTTCAAGAAGGGATCAGTTCTTTAAAAAAATCAAAAGGTAGTTGGTCTTTGTTTTACTCAGAGAATACGCTGATAAAATTTTATTTGGATCGGGCGCCGTTGAGACAGTTGAAACGTGACCACAAAATAGATCAAAAATTTTGAAAAGTTTGTATGAACAAAAGACATTTTAGGCTATAACTTGTGAGGCAATGGGGTTGTCTAGACCTCGAGTTGAATCTACCGTTGAAATTTCGGCCCGTTCGGAGTCGATTTACTGTGTTTAAAGCCGCAAACGAAAAATTGCGAAAGTCAGATTACTTTGCATATTTGTGATCAAAAAGAAAAATAATAAAAAAGAACTCCGGGAATCAAGTAATGAATATATTCCATTTATCTAATCTGCTTTTTTTGTCGAATAGATTTTGAAGAGGTTCTTTTCCTCAATGTACTCTGCAAATGGCAATTAGAGTGTGTTGTTTGTGCATGCAATGAAGAAGAATTTTCTGCATAATACGATCCAACTTCTTTTTTTTTTGACAATAGCATTTTTTTCTCTTTCTTTTTTGTAGCTATGAAATGAAAAAGTTAAACACAGCTCTTAGTAAGAGAAAGTTGAACGAATAAAGAGAACATATTCACTTCCAAAAATGAGAAACTCTATATAAATTTTGGTTTGAGTGACGAATACAAAATTTTGAAAATTGGGAAATTTTTAGTGTACATTGTGGCTAAATTAAATTAATTTTTCTTCACTTTCATTAAAGAATCTCTTGATATACGATTAGTCTCCTCTCATCTGGCACATGGTTAAATAACCAGGTATGTTTAGTGCAAAAAAAGAAAGTGATGGCGTTGTTATTTACGCGTCGTGATTGACCCATTTTTGAGCTGGAAATCAAAACAAGATATCGAGAACTATAAGCCACTCTTGAATGATATTCTATTGGATAACTTTTTTTCTTCACTGGGCAGAGCGGTAAAACATGAGTGATAAGCGGTGAGCAAAAGCACAAATACCATTGAATACAGCTGTATATTGTATATGGATTCATGATCAAGGCAGCATACAAAATCGTTATGTATGTAGAATGTATCTGATATGGGGTATTTAAACGATCGAAATGCAAACCAAAAAAAAAATACACTGCCAAGAAACTTGGAAGTAACGCTTGATGTATGATTCCAAAAAATCTATTTTCTATGAATAATTTAAATGAATGGATTATGAAAAGTTGCTGATTATTATTTTTTTCTGCACTCAAATATTTTTGGAAGATTGATCGGGTAATATCGCTGTGCATAATTCGCGGGCAACCGGTGACTTCGATAAAAATAATTATTTTGTGAAATAAGTCAATCTAAAGCGCGAGAAAGATTATTTTTCAACATTTGCGGTATTAAGGCTATTCAGGAAGTTAAATGAACATAGCCACTATGAAAAATATCAATGCCATTATAAAATGGGTGGCCCAAAAGTGGTCATAAAATAAACGAAAAATTTCCAAAAAATGTCAGAAAATTTCCAAAAGTGGACAGAAAATTTCCAAAAAAATTCAGAAAATTTCCAAAAAAATTCAGAAAATTTCCAAAAAAATTCAGAAAATTTCCAAAAAAATTCAGAAAACTTCCAAAAAAATTCAGAAAATTTCCAACAAAATTCAGAAAATTTCCAAAAAAAAAATAAAGAAAACTGGTCAGAAACTTTCCAAGAACTGGCCAGAAACCTTGAAAAAATGGCATACAATGGTACTGAACATAGAATTCCCAGTGCAAGTAATTATATTAACCCTAATTTAACCTAAGCCATATATACACAAAAAAGCAAGTGCTAAGTTTAACCCATCTGAGCAACGAAAACAGGTTTTAACCCTAATCGATGACGATAGTACCGCCATCTGTTTATGTTATTACTATCATTGCGTCGTTTGTATAGCGTCATTTTCATAGCGTCGTTTGCAAAGCGCCAGTCATTGTGCAAACAAAGTACAAAGACTTAAAAGTTGAATTATCAACATTTCTCATCCTTTTTCACCTAGAGTTTTCACCTAGGGTTAGGTAAAACATTATATTCAAATCAAAGAGATTAATAAGCTTCCAAAGAGTTGCAAAAACAAAATATATTTTTTTATATTGTTAAGAGAGAGAGGAGAAAAAAGTATAGGTATACAAAGACTAAAAAGTTTTGGCAAGTTTGCTATATTCTTGTACCAACGCTAACTCGGTGAGGCATGGGTCTCACGGGGAAATTCAAATCAAAGAGATTAATAAGCTTCCAAAGAGTTGCAAAAACAAAATATATTTTTTTATATTGTTAAGAGAGAGAGGAGAAAAAAGTATAGGTATACAAAGACTAAAAAGTTTTGGCAAGTTTGCTATATTCTTGTACCAACGCTAACTCGGTGAGGCATGGGTCTCACGGGGAAAGACACCATCAAATAGTAGCTGTCATTAGCAAATATTAGCAAATATTAGCGCTCACTAGTTCGAAACTCCAAAATTGTAATTATGACCGTGAATTTATTTTTTAATTAATTTTTTGTGATATTTCGGTTTTGATCTATATAAATTCCATAAAATCGATTTGTTTCTTCACTAATTTTACGAATTAAATATTAAAATTGGCTTTTTTTCACTAACTAAACAACCTGCGCCATCTTGAATATTAGAAATATTAGCGAATATTAGCGCTCATCAAATTTGGTGTCTATCCCCTCGATGGGTCTTGTGACTTCTAGTTTGGACCATTCAAAAGGTTGTGACTAGGGGGAAACATCAAGAAAGATATTCAGAATATTCGCGTATATTCACAAATATTCGCAGATATTCACAAATAATTGCAGAGATTCACAAATATTCGCGAATAAACAGCAATGGTAAAGCTGAGTAAAACAAAACAACACCCAACAAATAAAAAGACATTTGAGGCTAACAGATCTTGAAAAACATTCAAATTTATTACTTTCTGTCAAAACTTGTTTCAAATGTTCATTTCGTTTTTGTCATAATTTTTTTTCTAAAATAATAATAATTTTTTTGATTAAATGTGAATCTGTGCTCCGTTCTTTTTGTTTCCTAGCAACTTCAGAATTCGAATGAGTTCGCTGTCGTTACGCAGTTGATTGAAAAATTTTATTGGGAAGATTTTTGAGAGAAAATTTTCTAAAGAAAATTTTTAAAAGAAATTTTTTTAAAGGAAATTTTAAATGAAAAAATTTTCGGAAGAAAAAAATTTTCCCGAAAAAAAAAATTTCCAAACAAAAATTTCCGAAAGAAAAATTTTCCAAGAAAAATTTTCAAAAAAATTCCCAGGGAAAATTTTGTGCCCGGAAAATTTTCAGGTCGGAAAATTTGTTCCGGAAAATTCCGAAAAAAAATCCAATCGATAGCATTTCCCAAGTTATACCTAAATCCAAAATTTCAGATCGATTGGACAACAATTGACAGAGTTAAAATAATTTTTCACAAGTGAGAGAAGAACAAAAAAGAAAACAAATGTAGTAATGCACCGTGGTGCATAATAAACATTCGTTTATACACACAATATCGATTACATAAATAAAAAAATATTCGTTATATCTACAAATATTCGTTATATCTACAAAAATTCGTAAATATTCACAAATATTCGCAAATATTCGTGAAATTCGTACTTATTCAGAATATTCGCGTTTATTCGCGTTTATTCGCGTTGATGTTTCCCCCTAGGGTTGTGAAGATACCCAGACCCGTTTTCTTTTGTTTAGCCCTAGACCGCACCCCGGTCCCGGGATAGGCATTCGAAATTTGTTTCTCTCACTTTTTTTCAAATTTTTTTTCAAATTAAGGTGTTTTCGAGTAGCGAAAATTCCAAAAAGGCCTGGTCTCTTTTAAAATATTACTGGTGAAAATTGCAACATATTCGGTTTAGGTCTCACGTCTCCCGATAACTTTAAAGTTTTCGGAATATGAAAGGGGAATTCCATTAAAAACTACGTTTCCTGTAAAATTTTGAAAGGAATCGGAGGTTGCGGATTCAAGTTATTGAGTCTCCTTATATTATTTTGTTATTATGCTAGAAACCGGGCTTCCTTGGGTGCAAGCGCCAAAATAGAAAAACATATCTCGAGATATTCAAGAAATAAATATTATATCGAAATTTCATAGCTCTAGCTGCCACCAATGATGAGATATGCAGGACTGGGGTATACAGCGGTGCTAGCCCCAAAATAAAAAATATGTCATGAGGTGTGGGCAAATTGAATATTGTGTCAAAATTTCAGAGCTCTAGCCGCCATGGATAATTAGTTATGCGTGGAACAAACAAACAAACATTAAACGATTCTAAAGCTTGATATGATACATCAAGCAATAAATAAAAAAGAAAGTCAGTTCTAACAAGACGAACCGGTAACGACGATTGTCAAAATTTCCTATATGTATATTTGGGCCAGAGACAACTTCTACAATTCGATGTAGATAGGAAAACAATTTGTTCTATAATGTATGTTTGGGTTTTAAATGTTGAAATCACCATAACTGTAGTATTTGATGAATTTACCTGAATTAACGATTAACCGATGAAATCATTATTCCAATATTCCTCCATTATGAAGAGCGCCAGAGTCTCATGAATCATTGTAAAATGTTCCTCATATTCTTTCGCAATGTTAATGGGTGCAATCTTAAGTCTGTTATTAACATTCTTCGATCGACCTTCGACATACTGATTGGCCTAATATAGGCTAGCCAAATAAATTCGGGTATGGTGTTCATATATCATTTAATTAGGAGCAGCACAATACTTTGGTAATTTAAAATATCTTAAAAACTGATAATCTAAAAAAAGCAAATAGAGGAATCAATCTTCAACGTTATAATAAATGAGTTGCAAATCGTTAAGCGATTGATAAGCCGGAACTTGAAATGTTGAAGGAAAATGTTTCATGATTCATCTGCATAGTTTCATTCAGTAAATGCATACATACATGCTTGCCAATGAAATAAATATAAAAAAATTTAGTTTTAATAAAAGGGAAGGTAAATAAATCGAAATAATCAAATGGAAAGTAGCGGAAAGAGTAAGCGAATTCGGCTCAGTGATTCTTTGGTGACGTCTTTACCCATTTTCACATTATCTAAATGCAAGCTAAAACATAAAATTATATGTATATATTAAGCTTCTCTTGAAATGTTTCCTCTCCACTCGAATACAGCAACTCATCGTTGAGAACTCTCACAAAAGAAAAAAACTAACATACATATCTGCATGTATTCATAGCATAGACGATACGATACATACTCCGTATCGGCTGAAAGCGCAATCGCTTTTAAAAATGTCTGTGAAATACCGTGCGAGAACTTATAGTTTTTCTTATAGCCGATACGCAAAGTCGAATGAGTGACTGTGACTCTGCTAGTATACGATCAAAAAGCAACGGCGAAAGTAGAAAAAAAGAAAGAAGCAAGAGCTAAAGTGTACAGAATAAGACATTGAGTGAAGAAAAATTCACATCACACATTCAGTTTGATGGTGATCGGTGTTGAATACGAACCGATTTTTATTTTGTTCTCCTCATCCGAGCCCGATAGAGATTTTGAAAACTATTTTGTTACTTATTTGTGTTTTCGTTTGGTGTGCAGTTTCATTCAAGTTTCGTAACTATTTCAACATACTATTCGAAAAAAAAAAAATTGCGTTTCTTTTCGGAATAAACTCTTGCTAGTTTCAAATGATAAAATCTATATAAAATATATTTAATTGTGACAGGTGAAATCAATGAAAAGTGTTCAAAGCAACTAATTGATTTCGAAGAGACAAAAAAATTAAACTAAAATAAAGTACAAACTTTCACCCAATTCGAGATTAGTGCGACGAATTTTCTTTATATAGAAGACATTAAATGTGTATTTATTTAGAACAAATCTCACCCATCGTATGCGTCAAATGAGAAAAGAACAAAGCAAAACTCTTCAGGCGATCATTCGTCTAAATATTTGCGAAAACGCCCGGGAAGCCTTTCGAAAATTAAAAATTGAGAAACGTGAGAGGATGTCTCATAGTATGCATTCAACGAGACTTTTTGCAAACTAGAAACAAGCGCCACCAAAAACAATCCAAAGTTCTAAAGATCGTGCAATCGTCGTTTGATCAAATCACTTATTTTTAAATAAGCAAGATCGTTAATCTTAATTGAATATTTGATTCGGAAACACTGGCTCAAGGTGTTGTGCAGCGCGTGGGAATTTTTTTTATTTAAACATTCATTCTGAACTTCAATTAGGCTTTGGATCCATTGAAGGTATCGTCAAAATGCCACAACCGAACTGTCTATATACGACCAGATACTGCTGTAAGTTTCTACGAAATGTTACTCTTCCTTTCATCTCAAATCAAATTATTCAGTCCTTCAATGCAACCAAATCTACTAACATTAAAAATTATTCAGTTTTATTATATTATAAACATTCTGCATAATTGAGTAAAATGAATCACATTATTGTCAAAAAGTGAATACCTCTAACTATTGTATATTTAAACCTCCATCTATTAACTATCTATGAAGCTATTTTAATTTGTGTTTATGACAATGGTAACAAAAAAAATTCTATTATAAATAACGCCAAGCATAATTCATTCCAATCATATGTTAATTTGATTCCTGGTATCATATGTTTTGCATCTTCCAAGTCCTTGAAGGATGAGTAAACGTAGAGAGTATCGATCGAAAACGGTAATTTCCAGATTTGAGTTCAAATAAAGCTACAGATTTCATCCGAAGAAAACCCTTTGAAAGAAAACAGAAAGAATCTCGCATGAAATAAATAAAAGGAAAATTTTGGAAAGAAACTAATGTAGCGTTCACTTAATCAAAATCTTGACTAATATAGAAGTGGCTCAGGAAACCAAAAATTATACAGACGCTAAAATGTAGGCCATTAAAGTCAGTGCTTAACGTGGAATACCATACAAAGTATATTCTATTCTTTTCTTGCCTTTTGCGTGCATATCGTTGGCGTTTATTTTTCATACCTTCCACTTTTTATTATTCCTCGTCTCATCGTGATGGATCTCATGTCTGAAGACGCCAATATGGTTTCTTCACAATCTTCATCGTTCTCATTCATGTGGCGTAAACCGTTCATTTCATATCATTCTGGCATGAAACAAATCGTGAGTCTTTCTTTCAAAGCTTTTTCACCATCTCTTTTTCTTATCTTTATTTAGGAGCGATTTCAAATAAAGCAAAAAAAAAAATACTTAGTTTTCAATTATCAAGCTGAAAATTTGATTATTTATTAAAAAGTTAGCAACAACAATCATGGCGATATCCTTAGCTCTCAATGAAAGTTTTTTATTGAGTCAGCTACAAACTCTATTTTACAACTTATTATCCAAAAACAATGGTAGTTGGGTGAATGTATATGTGATTGTATTAGTTGGATTATTAAAAATTCAGCCTACCAAATAGAGAATATTAGCTCGTCTTGAAACTTTTCTTGGACCACCAAAGCGATTTCCATTGCTCAGCAGTATTAAAAAAATGTTGGCTTTCTCTTTCGTATACCCCACTCCATGGCACGTGTCTTGGATATAGCATTCATGAAATTTACTCACAATTCATGAATTTTTGTATTATGCGACAACATTGAAATATTTATTAAGAGAAAGAAAATTAAAACTCCAAAAAAAAAACTTGCGAATAGCTTTCTGCTTTCATGCATGATTATTAAGCAAGTATACGAGGATGTTACCACTGCTGTTCATCTCGTTCAATATTTTTTATAAAGATCATTCTTGTACAAAAACTTTCATTTTTGGACCACTTAGACGTCTTTCCAGAATTTTTTTCCGTTATTTAATTTAAATCGAAAGTTTTCGGAAAAGCCTTTTAAATACCTTTGAAATATTCATGTACAGCTGAATAACCTTCCAAACATAGGAAAAAGAGAATTGAATGATAAGTTTAGGTTCAATTTATCTTCTTCGATTTTGGGACTAATTATAAATGCCAACAAATTGTCCATAAACTACTTGTTGAATTAGATGGTATGGTACGTCGAACGTTATAGTTTTGAGAGAGCTTCGTTTACGTTATCTACTGCGTACACTACATGCGTGATTTGAATACGCCGATTTATTGGAAAGAAAACGGTATCCCGCGTAAAATTCATGCGTTTATTCTTCACTTTTCAGCTTCAACTTGAATATGAATTCCAACACATTATGTTTTATTCTCATAAAAAATAACCCTGACTGTCATCTGCAAATCTTAATCGATAAACGATAGTTGGTCATTTTATTGTAGTTTTTTTTTTTTTTTTGAATATACTAAATCGATACTAAAATACGAAGGAGGTGAATCAGAAATACGGTCATATGAAATACTTTCTTCTTGATACAAAATCGTTTTTATAACTGCCTTTCGTTTTCATTTATTCAAATCAAACTTGATTCTTCTTTTTTCATCGCCCATTCTTTTTTGTGTCATTATCCCATTTGACGGGCTTCAAGTTTTAGTTCCTCTATTATACATCTAAACTGTTACCCACCGTTAACGGTATCAGTTTTCATATTATAAAGTTGCCCACTATATTCTCACATTGTTCATTCCTCTTCTTTATTTTCCCTTTATTCACAACAACTAAGTTAGTGTATGGTTGGAGAAAGGTAACGGCAAAATCTTGGCCATTTTAAGATTTCATATTCTGCATGTATTCAAAAAAATGGATCAACTTAACCGAAATCGAGGGATAAGATTTATTTTTTGATTGAAAGGAAAAGTTTCTCGGAAAGAAGCTGAAAAATTTCCAATAATAATTAATCTGTTTCATGAAAACTGGCAACATATGAATCTATGAATCCAGATTCCTATTTGAATTTCTGTGGACTCGTTTGAATTATACGGTTCTCGTCATTGAGATTTTATTTCATCTGATTCAATTAATATTGGTAACAACATCTGAAATGAGCAATATGTCTACTGATTCTGCACGAAAATTCAACGAAGTTGCCTACAGTTTTGTTCTACATGTGAAATAGACGATGAACATTGAAGTTAAGTTTTTTTCACGTTTAATTGAATTTAAAATGTTGGGAATGTTTATTCATTCAATAACAATTATAGCTTTCGAGCCTCTTTAGATTTTTTTCCCAATAAAAGTTGAATGATGAACCACAGACTGTGCATATTCCGATTACACTGATAAACAGAGAAAATGTACCAGAGCAACCACCTATATAGGGTGTTAGGGTACCCTTTCTAGATTCCAAAACGCTATATGAGAGCTAAAAGTTGGTTCGGTTTTCCGAGATATCCATTCGTTTCGATTTCGGTGATTTTTCAAATTTAATTATTCACTTTAAATAATATTGCAAAAAAACTGAAACTGATAGATTATTTCCTAAACATGCGTTTGAAAGGTGCTGTCTATACATTTCATTTCCGCTATAGATGAACAATCTTAGTTTAATGGATCAAAAGTTTTGGTACTTCATCTGGAGCTATCAGACCAAAAAAATATCAATTCGATCAACATTTTTCAACTTTGAGACAATTTATCGTCCAGATAATGGTTTGCCCCATCCATAAACCTATTTTTGTATGATGAGGGCATCTATTAAGAACGCTTAGAGCTCTATGGACATTGGCTACCAGCTCAGGAAAGAGTTTTGTGCACTTTTCTTTAATTTAACAGAGGGTAAAATTTCACCATTTTCTGAGTACGAAAGTAGATATATCTTGATAACGGCCCTTCTAATAAATAAGGTTTCTATGAACAGGTCCCATTATTTTTTGACGCTGAACACTTTTGTGGAACATTTCATGGGTCTATCTCTACTCCTTCACATACTTCCCAAACAAAAGTTAACTTTTTCGGAGTGTCAGAAATTGCGAAAATTCAACTTTGGGAATTTATTGAGTCCAGATAATCGCTTATGTTATCTATTTACTTACCTCCATTGTATTCAAAATACAATATCTCGATAGTAGATACGAATATTCATTGCCTATATAGCTTAAAATACTCGTTTCGAATGCTCCCACTATACCTACATAGTCAAATAGATAACATAACCGATTATTTAAAGTGAATAATTAAATTTGAAAAATCACCGAAATCGAAAAGAATGGATATCTCGGAAAACCGAACCAACTTTTAGCTCTCATATAGCGTTTTGGAATCTAGAAAGGGTACCCTAACACCCTATATAGGTGGTTGCTCTGGTACATTAAAAAGTTTGGATTTTGTTTATCAGTGTTAACCATAAACTAGTAACTGACCTGACTATACACGAAGCACTGACCGGACTTTGATGCCCCCAAATCCAAAACTCACTAATTATTAAAAATGTCAAACGCTACAATTTATTGATATACTCTGCTCTGAAATGCAGACTTCATTCAGAACAATATTTATTCAGGTATATTGGAAACGAAGCCATAAAATGTGAAAATAACCCTTTTTACAAATAGGTTTAACTATCTTATGGAAAACATTTCGCTCTTTTGCACTGACTTTGAAACAAAACCAGTTCAACCAAATGAAAGAAAAAAAAAATCCGATACATTTTCATTCTCCGCTCGATCAAAAACATTTTGAATGGACTTGGAGAGGAAAAAAAGAAATTTTGTATAAAAACAAGAATCATACATAATATTTGCATTATGCTTACCTAAACAATGACAACAGCAATTATTCAAATAAAAACCGCAGATACATTGAGAGAAAGGGAGTGTAGAGTGTAGAAGCCTAATCGATTGTGAAATACTCGAAAATTTAAAACTAATTTTGCAAGCAAAAACAAAAGTCGAACACAAACAAAATATTTTATTTACAAAGTCATCAGAATAATTCAAATCGATTCATTTAACAATTAGTATGGCAATGCTTATGAAATTGTTAAAACATATACGTCATGTGAAATTTGCAAACACATTCAGATCGATATGAAAACTTCAAAAGAATTTCGAACTTTAATGAATGTTTTGAACTAGATGCAAGTTCATTAAGCCAACTTGCTGAATATTATTTTTTGTGATAATTGAAATTTAAAGTGTTGGGGAATTTTTTTTTTTTTATATACCGTCTATTTTAACGTTAAACATTTTATTTGGATCGATGTATGATTTTTTTAACGGAACTCCATCCCTTCCGTCGCCGAATTTTTTTTTAAGAACATACCAAATTTTGCAATTTGCAAATTAAAAGCAAATTTTCATCCTATCAATTTATATCTCGGATTGTATGGTGCAATCGTATTGCTCCGAGTAACGTTATTATGATTTATCATTTGGGCAATAGGTCACAGAATGTACCTCATTATATATTCAATAAAATGTTGATGAGCAGCTGAAGAGCGTTGTTTCTTCAAATAATTTGATCAATTAAGATATAACGACGATTTTTTGAACAATTCGAATTGTACTTTTTATCAACGAATGTATATTATAAATCCTCTTTGAGCCTTCGTTTCACTTATATTTTTGTTCCTTTCCTTTCTATGAAGAACGTATATTTGTACAAAATGATATAGTTGAATCATTGAAAATCATGTTCATATAGAGTACGATTCATAGGTATATATAGCGTGCCTACGGTTATTCGTTTAGAATAGAAAGAAAGCGAATCCGATGTACTCAATATGTACTTTACAGTTGCCTTATTTTGATATTTTGGCAAAACAAAAACCTAAATAGCGAATGAACTAAAGAAGAAAATGTGAAAGAAACGAGAGAGTTCCATTGACTTCAACTCGTTTTGAACGATCAACAATGTTCCATACATTGTTGAGTGTAATTATTCGCCTTGCTGTTTCGCTGTGAACATATTCCTTTGTACACCTCAAGAAGGTTTTTAACATCGTTTCGATTTCTTTGCCGATGGTACGTGTTTCATGCTGAAACAAATATAAAAAAAAAAATGCGCGGAGAACTCGAAAGCTCCGAAAACCACTTTTACCTTTCTGAATCATGATCGTTAACAAACAGTTAATGACTTATAGTGAACAAATACATTGCCGAAGAATATGCTTTTCTATGGTTACAAATGTTTACCTGTTTTTTCAAGATCATCTAACTATAGTCAAATGCTTTGTAATGTATGGATACCATACAATTTAGTCAGTTAATGCAATGGCAAATAGTTTATTGGCTTTCCCCTACCCATCTCTAACTTTGTACGCTGTTGTATGAATCCAATACTAATTGTAATGGATGCTATGCATATTGAAAATCAGTAAACAAGCTATAATATATCCGAGAGAATATCTTTTATATTTTAGATGGCTAGCATATTGGATCCCTTTCTACGATAAATTTTACACCGTCGTTTCAAATTCAACTATATTCATTATTTTATTTTTTTTCTTTCTTTTCAGGGGAAGCAGAGAAGGTCAAAACACTGATACGATTACGTGCAGAACTTTCTCCTTTGTTTACTGGCAAAAGAAATGCCTCAAAGTATGCTTGGGCGTAAGTATTCGATTCTCATACGCATACACCATACACTTTTAGCTTCTCTTTTATGAATTGTATAAGCTCATCCTAGATCATTGGCGCTATCACCATTTAAAATTTTGTTCAATTTTTTACTCTGTAAGAGATGCAATACAAATTTCTATCGCCATTTCTTATTCAGATTCAAAACGAATTCAACATAAAGATTATTCTACGTTTCTACAAGCAAAAGAAATCAAATGATATTGTTCTCGAAAAATCTGAATGGGCGCCTTCTCTTCAACATAAGCCTGTACCTTGATTAAAAAACATTGAATGTTTAAGGAGTCCCATGGAGTATAATAATATTCGTACATTAGCCTCAGTAATAATTTTTTTAAATGTGTAAATAACAATGAAGAAAGAAGATGTACAAAAAAACACGAATCACCTCTTCGAGAAAAATGGCACGCACACAAGCGAATATACAAACACTGATTCCGAAAAACTGTACCGTTAGCCGCGATGATGCTATTATCTGCAAGCGATGAATAGTAGTTTACAATCTGAGAAAAGTGAAAGTTAAATTATTACTGTGGAATCTTCTGAATAGTTAGATCGGATAAGTGAGAGAGCATGCGTATAAATTTTACATTTGAAATGAACCTAAACAATGAAATAACAAACACAATAAAAGAGATTTACACTGTAGCCGAGTGAGTGACATCAAGCATATAATTTGCTGCCATGTTTTTTCGTATTTCTTTCGAATATGTCTATACCTTCTTCATGTAGCCTGGCTAATACCTCAAACTGTGGTTCATTGACTATGTCATTGGAAAAAAAAGACTTTTCCGCTCCCTCTCTTCGATTTCGCAGTGTCTACGTCATAGAGTCAAACCAATCGTTTGATTTATTAATGGAAATTTTTCTCTTCGGTCGCTCATAGATATTGCTATTTAAAGAAGATAAAAAACCAAGAAACAAATGACAGCACTTTGCGTATTCGTAAGCATAGAAATTTTTTATGTGTAAACCAAAAACCTAAAATATATTTTGTATTTAGCTCGGAGTTTAAACGATCAAATTACATTGAGTCAAATGAAGTGAAAATTTCAATCAAAATATGAGCAACTGGAAAAAGAAGCAAACTCAGGAAATTCACCATGACCATTATTTCAATGCCCAAAATAGATGGGAAGAAACAAAGAGAAAAAGAATTGAGAAAGAAAAGTGAGAGTCTTGACTTCATCGCAAGAGACGAAGAAGCGAAATTTTATATAAATATGCAAACCATGCCATCGTTACCATAGTTTATGCTTTTGTTACCTTAAAATCATTCGATTTGTTCATGCATACTTGTGTGAATATGTATATTGCCATACTTGCGCTATTAAGCGATTAATACTTTCGCTTTTGATATTTAAAATGCTAAACCTTCGACATTTCTATATTATTTTTTTCCATGCGCATTTTTGGCAATTTTCTGAAAACCTACCTGTATTTGAATAGATTCCAGATTTTTTTTTTTCACAAATCGAAGTTACATTCGACTTGGTATAACCGATTTTCTAACGGATTTCTTGTTTCATTTTTAGTGTTGTTGAGCGTGAGCTCAATGTACCGTTACCGCTATCGAAGATCATCAAAAAATGGAATAATTTGTTGCAGGAGTACAAGGTGAGTACTACCAAAATCAAGTACTTTTCGCGTACTAGAAAGAAATCTCAAAAGCTGAAATGTTGCGGTTTTGAATGTTTTGGATCCAATAGAAGGGCAACTTTAAAAGTAAAAAAGAAAAACAGCCACTCACACAACGTCGCATAAGTGGCACACATATTATTGTATGTATACGAAATTCATTCGCTAAAAATATTCGTACAAGTGAAAGTTCTTTGTGTCGTCTTTGGTTCGTGATTGTTGAATCTTACCGAATAAAAGAGAAAAAATGATTTCAGATTTCAGATATAAGATTGTAAACCGTTCATCTTCAAGCAAAAATCTCTCTATACTCCAAATAATATATTGTTACTTATGAATGAAGAAAATCCTTCAACGTTCCGTAGAACTATAAAATGTTCAATGTGTTTTTGCCCTTTCATCAAAATAATAAATAGAATGCACATTTTCAATCTGTTAACAATGATACAATTTTTATGGAATCATCGCACGTTGTGTCATTCACATTTAACCGTAATGAACTTCAATTGAGAATTATTATTTTCTTGAAATGCAACGATACGATAAGAAATGTATGACTTATTTGAAAAGATGTTTGAATGAATGTATCTATGATCACCAATACGTACATTTCATATAGCTAAAGTTGATTTTGATTGATTTCTGGATATTTAAGTTCACATTCGGCATCCTCTTACAGGAGAAATTAATCGAAACCACTTAGGGTTGATACTCAAAAATTCATAATTTAAAAACATGGGTTGACAATTAGTAAAATGAAATCAATGATGATTTTTACGTCATTATATTAGTGACAGTGGTTTGTTTCAAGCTTTTGGAATTACGATATGTCACACAGATAGGATGCCATTTTGAAATCTTCTACATATGCGGCGTACAGTGTAATAATGTAATATGTCCAAATCATATGAACAACAACAGAATATGTATTTTCGGAACAAAATATACAGAATCAGTCCTCCTAATCAGTAATTATAGAGTCTTTGTCTTATCTGAAATCAGTTTTTCTAATGTCGCAAGCAAGATAGAACACATATGAATGAACAATCAAAGTCTAGGCTAAGTGCAAAAATGGGACTTTACTCGGGACAAATAAGACGTTCACAGAGATAATATGTGTAGAATAGCATGTATTTGTGATGTCACTATAATGTGAATAGCATGTGCACAGAATCAAACAAAAAGAGTAGCTGAAATCGAATTTATTAAAATGATTAAACATTGAACTTATCAACAAATAAATTTCGATAAGTTCTGATTCTATTGTGTACTTTTTGGGAATTTTGATCACTTGAATTATTTCATTTTCATTTTCTACAATCTACAATTACTAGGTATTGATAATAATCAATATTTAGATCATTTTTGGACTGATCATTTTTCGAAAATTTCAGAACGACCAAAAATCTTTTTAGGGCAGATATGTATGAATTATCATTGTGTAACTATTACGATTTACGATGTATGTCAACACCGAATCTCCAAAAAAGGAATAACAAAATATAATTACAAGCTTTTAAATACAGAATTCCAGTTCTTATCTTTTAATTCTTGTATCAAAAGGTTTATCTTTATTTTGAACAATGTGCTGAATAATAAGAGTTCATCACTTATAATGAATAATGATACTGAAAAAATCAATTTTCTCCCAATAATAAGATCCCAAAACGATTTATTTAAAAGAAAACACTCTTGAGGGAATGTGACGATTGATATGTTCGCTGTTAAACGTTGAACTAGTATAGAAAATATTACCACCATTATATTTTACTGAAGGAAAATATTGTAATTGTTTCATAACAATAGCAAAAATAACAATAATGACAAATCGAGCAATGCTCCCTTCTTGTAACTACCCACTTCTTATTCAATATCACCTGAATATCAATCAGAAATCATTAACATTCACAAACCAAATTGGTTCACTACAATCACAAATTCATTGAATAATAATACGATGGAGAAAAAAACAATACAATTTTTAACAAGAAAATAGAAAGTTTTCTTTTTCTTTATTTATTGAAGTCATTCTTGAATTTGTGTGTATGGTTTATTAATTTCATTCGTGATGGTCTTACTCCTTTCATTTTGATTTACCATTTTTTTTTATATTACTGAAACATATCACGTAAAAGTTTATAATACGTATGCGTTGCGACTTTAGTCATGTTTTCAGATTAAACAAGAATTGTGAATCGCCGCTAAATATTAGATTTCGAATCGTCATGATCATAATCAACCTCCAACTTTCTACGCCCTATGAAGAGACGTATTTTGTTGTTATGTGATATTATTCCAGAGAAGTCATTCATCTGTGAATACCACCGAAAAATTTACGGAGAAACGAATTCGTAGAAAGTAAATATGCTAAACTAGATATACATATAGTCATGATCTTCCACAACAAGTAAAAAAAAATGAAAAAAAAGAAATGTTTGTAAGAGTGGAAGAATTCAGCCATAGTCAAAAATTAGCGGCTAAAGTCGAATATAAAGTTAAGAGAAATATATGCACGTGAGAAGAAAGATCCGAAAAATAAATTTTTGTAACAAAGAAATAACATTTGAATGTACGCGTGAATCAAATCATACCCGATCTGAAAGTAAAATTTCTGACATACTTTCTGCTGATGCGAAGCGTGCGCACAGATAACTGACCCACTCATGATGTCGTCTGAAAGAATATTTACAGTTATGTTCGCCGAAGTTTATGGCGTTTATATACTACTCTATTATGTGCGTCTTTTCTTTTCATAAACATTTTTGGATTTATATGTTTCTTGTTTCACCGAAAACCATTATGTATTGAACATAGCAATTCAAGTCCACACACGGAATATATTGTACATTGAAAATTTTAAACGAAATTTGATCATAAATGGTGGTAGGAATCTGTAAATTTAGACTTAAACGAGCCAGTCATGCTGAAAAATCAAAAGCCATCTGAAAATGGGAACTGTTAAAATATGAATACCGTAGAGGAACCATATGAAAGATACATAAATTGTCATTCTAAGACGAAGAATGAATCGGACAGTTTGGTTTCGATAGATGATTTCATACAAAGCTTATTAAATTCACAATATTCTGTTCAAAAATCGTTTTATTCAATTTTTACTCTGGACGGTATTTTCACCTTCTATATCCATCTCATTTTTTTATTATTTCTGGTTTGCATATGGTTCGAATTGGATTCGTTTATTATCTTTTTTCACCTCTCATTCTTTGTTGCTCGTTTCACCACATCTTCCACATGTTCCGTATTTGACTTGTTTATGAATCTACGTTCATTACTGTCTCCATCTCCGTTCGGTTTGATTTGCGCGCACCCTACATATTACCATTTATTTTCACGTATTTTTCCACATTTTTTTTTTTTTGTTGGTTTACAATGCTGTTTAAAATCCATTATGAGATATTAACAGGAATACTTTCACTTTCTAATTAATAAATGGTTCTATTCCGTTGCCAAAACTCTCATACGTGGAATATTGATGGGTTTTCTGTATTTCTCTCTTCGAGCCGTTAATTTCAAGTTTTAAAAATACTACCTCGAAGTATCTGCGTTGCTATTTGAGTATGGGAATAACCCAGGGAAGGAGGAAGAAATATTCATGTAAGGAGGCTCAATATTAGAAGTCGATGGTTTCTCTCGTATTCTGAAATTTCATCTTTCCAAAAGATATGAAACCTATTATGATGACACTATCAATAATAATGATAATAATTAGAAAGCTTTACAAACCATCAGAAGAACTAGAGTAGAATTGTTTCCGAGTGATGAATATTGGTTGGAAAAGAAGTGCCATAAAGCAGCCGCTCAATAAGTACTTATTAGCGCTCTTTCTAAAATCTACAAAGAAACAAGAAAGAGAACCACCAGACAGCTCAACTGTTAAATTAAAAGTAGGTCGACGTGCTTAACACATATACACACATTCGATCATGGTTACAAATCACGCACTCAACGTCAATAGAACGTAAAGTGAGAACAAGTCTTAAGAGAAAAATGAAGACAGCGGAATTAAAAGCGAAGAATGAAAAACTAATAAATTTTAATAAAAAGAAAAAGACATGGAAAGTAAATAAAGGCCTAACATTATGGATAAATAATGGAAGCAGAAAACAAAGCGCACACCCTGCTTTTAGCTGTGAAGAGAACCATCAAAAGATGAATTAGGAATTCAGTTTGTGTGCCAACTGCCAACATTTGTTCATGAGATCAAGAGAATTTATCTGATGTCCGCATTTAATGTGGTTCAGATTCACTTACAAATGAAGTAAAAAGCACATTTTTTTCATGTCGTTTGCTATCGAAGAATGTGGCTTACATGGTTAAAAAAAATGTTAACAATAGGGTGAAATCATTTCGCGAAGTTTACATTTGTCTTTTCAGCCAGATGATTGGAGAATAGGTTTAAATGGGTTAGCGTGAAAAGGTTGAAATTTTTCTAACTTCAAACTTACGGAGTAAATCTTCTGCATTTAGCAAAACTGGTCACTGGGATGTAGCGAAAGCCATAGATACATAGTTCGTCTTGTAAGCCATAATCACAGAGCTAAACTTTCACGTTGGGAGTATAATTTTTTTTCTAAGTCGTGTCGCATTCAAATAAAAATACTCTGCCAATTCGTTGTCAATCCGCTTGATGTGTTAAAATTTTGGTGTTGCCAATTTCCAATTCGAATCCGAAATATGAAATTTCGATTTAGGAAATGTCAGACAATTGTTGTAAAGCTGTACTGACCAAATTTAGAATCGAAATCAACCGTTTACTTAATGAAATTTATACTGAAAAATGCAAGCTATCACGGAATCGACTCATAATGACCCACAACTGTTACCAGTGGATAGAACACATTCAGTTCTATGTGTGATGATTTCACGGGTGGTATACCCATCAGACCCATTTAATGGTCACCTGAAATGATGAAAATTTGAAAAATGACATTTGGACCCATCATCTGGAACCCATGTAAATTTCACTGCGACATTCAGACTTTGGGACGAACCTACCGTCAACATTTCAGTCCGATCGGAGTGGATTTACTGTGTGAACAAAATATGCAAAACGATTTTGAGGCTTGATTGTGTAAACACATGAAGCAAAATAGCAGAGAAGATGCGTGGAACAATTTACAATCTCTTGCAAAATTTGAGTTTCACTCAAGTTGAGTAACATTCTTGAAGATTCTCTCACTCCGACAACAGTTCCCTCTGATCAAAACTTGCAAATGAAACAAAAACACTAGAAACGTGTCATATACAAAGACGGGATAAGGGTTAAAAGTACTCATCAGAATAACGATTTCAAATATATCTGAGCAATTGAGTACATCATTGTACTGAATGGAATCATTCAAAATATATTTGGAATGGATTAATGTCGATCCAATTTCGTGGACTTTGACGTTTTAAAAATATTAATATTCATAATAATAATAATTATTCAACTCAACAAATATATTCCTAAAAGGTAATCGAAAAAGTGAATATGGAAAGTTGGATATCTGAAAGTGAAACAACGCGTCTGGATTGAGATGTTTGAATAAAGCAAATTATAAAAAAAAACGATTTCAGAACTCACATAGTTGTACTGTTCAGATCTTCTCCTTTATTTTTCTACAGAGATTATATATGCGCGAACCTGTCTTGATCTTTCTTTACATTGGATATGATTCAGTTTTAACATAGAATTTTCACATGGCACACATGTATTCATTGTTTCTTTTCTTTTAACGTTTTTTCGTCATTATATTTTCATTCTCCTCATTTCAGCATCAGAACGATGAATATGTATGAGCTATGCAAGTTGTATGGTAAAATTTGGACTAAAACTCCAAAGAATGTAGAGAAGTCTGTTCAAAAATATTTCAAAGAAAAAACGAAGGCGGATGGATTGTAAGAAATTTAAAGCCAATCTTAAGCATATCAATTCTTAATGTTAGAAGGGCATGATGCCGTTAGTTTCTCGATTCGAAATTTGAATCTCTTTAGAACTGGTGTGTGCACATAGTACTGAAAATAGAATCGAATTTGATCTGAGATTCATTTAAGAAGATCGCTATGTAGGTCGTGTTCCGAATTCGTTAAGTCTCTGTATGGTGAACGGTCCTTTGGATTTCATTTTTATACTTTCTTCAGTTCTTGTACATGCGATGAAATTCGTAGGTGCATGACCTAAATTTAATTTTTATTGTGTTTTATTGCTTCGGGCCAAACGAAAATGAAATGTTATTATTATGTTTAAATGTTGAACATCGGCAAAACTAACTACTATATGATATTCTCTTTTAATTTTTAGGCAATCAAATTGTCAGAAGAACCAAAACGTCGAGAATGGCCATTCTTTAACTTAATGGATGTATATTTCAGCGATCAAGTAAATGATCCAACATTACGCTTGTTTTCATCTACTAAGACTTTGGGAGCAGATTCTTTAGATGAAAGTATCACATTAAAATTCGAAGATGATCCAGTAATGTCAGCAGCTATTTCGGCTGCAACTGGCCACAATTTGATGGATATTTCAGATATGATGCATGGCGATGCTCATTCAGATAAGGCCAGCGAACATAATTATGAAGATATGCATCCAGAAGTTCAAATGAATACAAATAATTTCAATGGAAGCGATCGTCGTACATCACCGGTTCAATCGCATGCAATAAACAAATCAATTAACAGCACAAATTCCAGCTCCACTGGAAATGGAACACGTGTTGGAACACCTATTGGAATGCAAGCACCAAACGACTATGACGAAAATGATGACATCAAACCATCGATGGCTCATAAGCCAGTCTACATGCCACAACATCATAATATTGATCAAGTAAGGGGACTGAATTTGATATTTTCATTTGAATTTAGTTTTATAAAATTTTTATTTCGTTTGATCTTAATTTTTTTAGTATTTATTGTCCTGGAACAATTTCCATGGGAATATGTGCAAAGGCTTCCACAATCTACAAAAAGACGAGAAAATGGTTGATGTAACAATTGCTGCTGGTGGCAAAATTTTCAAAGCTCACAAACTTGTAACACGACATTATTTTTATTTAGTTTGTGTAGATTTTATAATTAATTATTATCTCTTTCCAATTGATATAATTTAAGGTTTTATCAGTATGCAGTCCATATTTCCAGAAAATCTTTTTGGATCATCCATCTTCTCACCCAATTCTATTCATGACCGATGTGAACAGTAATCATATGGCTGGATTGTTGGACTTTATGTACAGTGGTCAAGTGAATGTTAAATATGAAGATCTACCGAAATTCTTGAAAGTAGCTGAAATCATGCAAATCAAAGGTTTACATACAGAGGTAAGACACATTCTCGAATGTAAATTGCGTTAAAACTGTTTCTGATCTATTTTATTTTTAACAAATAGAGCACCACCGAATCAGAAGAGAATAAATTCAACCGAAATACAATTAAAGAGCCAGTTAATTACAACAATAAACAACATCATCCGATCAATAATAACAATAATAACAGCAACAGTAATAACAACAATTTGAACATCCCAAGCGCAAATCTCAACTCGAATCGATCGACATTCCGTGAACATATTCGTGCAAAAAATCCATACCAAGATTTGATAAACACAAATAATAATAACAACAACAGCTCAAGCCCAAACAACAACCTTACGAACAATAATACAAATAGCCAAACCAACCAGAATCTATCACCAAAATATGCAATCCAACAAACGAATACAAGCAACAAAATTTTGGACAATCAAAAATATCACAAATATTTTTCAAAGCGTAAAATGATGGCTCAGTATGAATTGGAGATGCGCAATGAAAAGAAGCATAAATTATCTCTACAAACGCCACCAGTCGCTCACCAGCAAAAAGAACAATCTGACGACAAGACGGTACCTCTTTATGGTAAAGGTCATCCACAGCCACCACAAACGGAACCAGAAGAGTTGACCACAAATGAAACAAATAATAATTCGACTTCTACAGCAAATAATAACACGATCAGTAGTACAAATAACACCACTGATGTTCAAATCAAAGTTGAGCCAGACATAGTGCATCGAAACTCGAGCGGAGTTATTGCCACAGTTGCAACAGCAGGCGCAAACGATGATGAAGAAGAAGATTCTTCGAACTCAGAGAAATACTTTTTAGCTGACTTGCGCAAACGAAAACATTCCAACTCAACAATTGAACAAACATTAGCATTGACCACTAAAAAAGAAGCAAGTACTGCTTGTAGTTAATTTGCCACTTTCGAAAATGGAAAACGGATATTATCACAGGGTTGCTTGGGAACATTTAGCTCAAAAGTTCTCAAATGTTCACTTTTTGGCGCCATCTGACATTTGTCTTATCTTTTATGTCATTTTGTATGATGCACGCCTGGAGTTATACATAAATATTGTAGATTAATCACACAAAATAACATGAACGCAAAGACAATTGTCAGATGGCGCCAGAAGTTGACATTTAAGAATATTCGACTTGATAGAACTCTGTGGATATTATTTAAACAGATGCAAAAAAAAAAACATCATTTCATTTTTCTCTCTGACACGATCAATTTGTTTTAAAAAGTGAGTTACTTTTACACTTTAATCATATTTTAAATATAATTATAAATAATAGTTATCATTAAATACCCATCATTCGGAAGACGAAACTATTTATTTGGAGAAGTTCATGAGTTTCGTTTATTGATTTGATGCTAGGTTTCTGAAAACGTTTGAATTCATTCGTTATTTGATTTTATAGATTTTTTTCAAAATATTTTTTTCCTAATTTCCATTAATATTTCATTTCGTTCAACAATTTAAATATTTAAATTGTGTAAGGGATGAAAAATACCTTCGATTTGTTTGTGTAGTATATTAAGGACACCTGGAGGGTGACCACAATTTTTGATAAGCTATATTTATTCAATAGAAAATAGATCTTCGTTCATACACAAGTTTGCTGGAATCATTCGATCGAAGTTTACATGGAAAATCTTCTCGCATAGTTCACATTTGATTTATTATTATTTGCCCTTTTTTCGGTTAAATATTCAAAAGGTACACATTCGTCTCCAGATTTTACAAAATCCTGCTGGAGACAGTTGAAGTAATTTAAATTTATAAACGTTTCAAAAATTAGTGGTAATTGTGGTCTATTGTACTATCACAGAAATTCCAGCATAATTCGTTTTCTAAAAATTATACTCTTTATTTTAATACTACTTTCATCAAAGGTTGCAAAACATTTTACTCTCATTTTCTCCGTTACTATGATATGGTAAAAGTTGAAACTCGCCGCAACTGGATATTGTAACGGTTTATGATAATCTCACGCAATTCCATACTTTATTAAAAATGAACATTTACATTAATGCTGAATCAATTCATAATGATAATGTTTACATCTGTTAGATTTAAATTCTACCTCAACCGATTATTTTGCTTTTTTTCTTCACCTTGATGGAATTATGATGAGCTATTTGGTCGGCGGAAAAAAACTAAAAGAATATATCACTCTTGTATTTCCAGAATGGTTCATATGGTGAGCTATATTTTGATTAAGCAAAAATGTATTCAAGTAATAATTCGAGTGTCTCATGAGCTAAACTAATAGTCATGAGCCGTTTATTTTTTGTTTTCCTTTTCATTGCGTTTACTTTAAATTTAGGAGATCAAGCTCATTTGTTTAACTTTAATTTCAATTCTAATTGGGGGTTAAATCACCATTGGATGTATCTTTTTCTGCATTACCTAGGGGGATTTAGCTAATCGGCTGAGCTTTTCCAGTAGTTTTACATATTCTTTGTAATTTAATTTAAATCCAAGCACAATAAATTATTTTTGCAAAAATTAAACAAAACAAAACCGTTTTATGCACCACAGGTGCATTACTACATTTGCTGTTTTCTTTCCTTTTTTTTCTTCAACCCAACTTTTAACAGGACATTGAAAAACCTACTAATCCGCTTAGAAAACTGGAGTTTTTTCAAATTATGGCCATTTTTCTATTTTTCGCCGATGCTCCAAAGATCACCCTCATTCAATCAGAATTATAGATCGTATTTTGTATGGAACGTGAGCTGTGTTTTTTTAAAAAATAAAGCAGGATTCAATACGAATATTTTGCGCTATATGTAACAATTTTTGATGCACTATATCGAAAGTTATGATCTGGGTTGATAAATTTACACAATTTGCGAATCGCGTATACACATATATGTAATTTACGTAGAGAACTGTAATATACGTTTTCTACATGTAGAAAACTTCGTCCATGTAGAATACTTCAAATGATGAAAATTTCGAAATTACATATTAAATGAGCAGTAGAACAGTGTGAAGAGAACATTTTTAAAGATTTCGGCATCAACAGCGCAGCTGGAACGACTTTTTTCCTACTGAGCAAAAAAAAATCTTGCCCAAAAGTCTCTTGCATGTTTTCAAAAAAAAAATTTGAAAATTTTGAAAAAAATTTATATTTTGGCAAGTTTATTGACACATGCCAATTAATCGCTCTACTACAAGCCTGTGTAACTAAATGATTTTCAGTATTTTCTGCTGTGTATTTTTAATAAACGTAACCTAACATTCGATATCGAATCCATCAAGGGGAAAAGTACTAGACTGCGAGAATTCTCGAATGCAATCTAGTACAAAAAAAATGCCGGAGAATGCCAAAAAATGCTATTCAAGACTATGAAATGTCATAAACAATGCATAAAATCAAGAGTGACATTCGCCAAGCTATGTTTATTGTTTTACATCTTTAATCGTTGATATTTCAGACAAAGATCAAAAATCATATGAAAAATTTATTTGGGTTAGTCCAGCGCAAATAAAAAAGGGATTTGTATAGTGATTTTAAAACATTTAAAATGTTTATATAGTTTCTGTGGGTACGGAAATGCTCTCAATTTCAAAGACATTATTCATACGCACACAACTTAATGAAGCTTTGACAAATGTCACTTTTAATTTCACGCATTATTATTAACATTTCATAGCCCTGGATAGCATTTTTTGCATTCTCCGGCATTTTTTTTGTACTAGATTGCATTCGAGAATTCTCGCAGTCTAGTACTTTTCCCCTTGGAATCCATACATAACCTCAATATTCGAATTTTCGGAAAGATTAAAAGACGTTAAATCATGGGTATTGTTTGAGAACCATAATGATAGAAAATTGATGTTCTGTAGGATAGTAGATGTCCTGCAGGATAGTCGTTGTCCTGCAAGATAATAGATACGCGGGAAGTAAAATGTATGGAATAAGGTATACCTATATACATTCTTTCCTGTTTATATTTTATGAAGGTAACAAAGTATATATACATAATTTCGAGAAATAATGTATACAATTATTGTTTGTTCGTATATATTATTTCAGAAAACGTCTATATTTTATACCTATATACATTCTTTCCTGTTTATATTTTATGAAGGTAACAAAGTATATATACATAATTTCGAGAAATAATGTATACAATTATTGTTTGTTCGTATATATTATTTCAGAAAACGTCTATATTTTATTTCCTATACTTTAAACCCGGACGCCGAAATTTTGAAGGCCGATTTTCGAAATAATTACAGTAAACGAAAAAAAAATTCATCTGACATTTTTTGTTTGTATGAGCTCTAGGAATACGTGACCAAATTTTGTGCACTTATGCATTTCGCATAAGAGTCCCCAATTTTTGAATTTGTTTTTTAAAATTTTTTTTTCTAAAATTTTTTTTTTTTCAATTTTGGTTTCCAATTTTACTATTTATAATACCGCACATCAAGCAAAACAAGTAGAAACAGAATCCGATAGTACCGAATTCATAAATATGCACCACAGGTCGTATCAAACTCTTAAACCTAAATTTGGTAAATAAAAACTTTGATCCGTAAAGCACAGCTAATGGCACCTAAATTAGGAACAATCATTGGAAAAACTCATAATTTTCATTCAGAATAATAAATTCCCAAAAAATCCTGTTGAAATCACATAAAATCCCTGAAAACCCACTTAAACCTGATTTTGGCTCTGTGAAGCACAGCTGGTGACTTCTAAATAAAGAAACATAATAAGGAAAAACCTCATAGTCTTCATTTAGTCTGATAAAATCTCAAAAAATCCTGATGAAATTCCAAGAAATCCCGAAAAGATCCCAATAAAGCCAGTAAAACCTGGATTTCGACTCCGTGGAGCAAAGCTGGTGGCTTCTAAATTAAGAAGCATCATGAGGAAACTTCATAATTTTCATTTAGCTTAATAAAATCCTAAAAAATCCTGATTAAATTCCATAAAATCTAAAAAAAGTCCCTAAAAATCCACTAAAAACAGGATTTGGACTCCTTGAAGTACAGTTGGTGCTTTTCAAATATTACCAGACACTATTCCCGCCCGATATCTGCCTAAATCCAAAATTTCAGAACGATCGCAATTGAAGAAGTTGGTGAAAAAGTGTGTTAAAGAAAAAGAAAGAATAAAAACCAAATATAGTAATGCACCTGTGGTGCATAAAAACTCTGGTCGCTGGATTCTGAAAAAATATTTCCAATTTTGTGAGTTTGGTTTTGCAACATCGCCTTCAATGTTGTGAAATCAGTGAAATTGAAATCTTTTCGACATAGATCCAATAATGAAATGAAAGTTGGCTTTTTCAAATGCAGTTTTGTTAGGAAAATATCCAAATAACGTGATTGTAAGCTCCGTCCAGACAACAGCTCTGATACTTTTGCTATTCCCATCAGTATCAGGAATAAACGTAAGAAAACACGCATTTTTTGCACTTTGGTTGCATACTTTTGGACGATATATAAAAGTGATGTAGTCAGTGCCGAACAATCAGCTTCGATAGATATAGTAAAGTCCACCAGATCCTGCTTTATGATATTAATTGCTAGTAAACGAGCCATAATATGAGATAATGAGAACTTACGCAGAAAAACTTACATTCGCTGTATCAAGAGTATCTTTGCCATAGCTAAAATATTTGACGTTGGCTAAAAATATTATTATTATTATTCATTATTCACTTTATGCTTTATGTTCCTTTCGAAACTATATTGTGAACATTATCGCCGTTAAAGTTCATTTAATTTTAACTGGGAATGATGCACAACGAACAATCGATTTATTTCAATGAGCGACACATATCGAAAATTGGCCCCACATCATTCGGGTCGTGTATTTGTATATTTTCACCGATTTTTTCGAACGAATTGAGCAGAAATTAAAAAGTTGAAATCACTAGAATAATTTCTCCCTACAAAATTCAATGTTTTTGATGTTCTTTGAGGTTAAGTGCAAGAACTGTCAACATGTGAATACTGTTGATGCTAAACGTCAATTTATCATTAAGAGCTAATGAAGTTCAAAAGTGACAACGCATACAGAACCAAACGTGGAACTATTTTGATTATTTAAACTGAATATATTTCAAAAAAATTTCAGTCGTGTAACGTGTTCAAACTTGAACAATTATAATTTTAAGTTGGCTAGGAACATGAGTCGGATACTCAAATTTCTCTGTAATTAACAATAGTATCTCAGAAAGTTGACCTTATTACGCTCCATTACAAAAATATTTTAAATTTTGTTGTTTAAAAAGAAATATTTGGGATTATTTGAACTTAAGAAAATGTGGAGCTCCTTAGAATATCGTTTTTTTGGCGGCTCAATGCTGATAGTAGTGCTTTGTCTTCAATTGTGCAATGGACAGCTATTGGAAGGAATTTATTGTGGTCGTGAAAATTGTTATGATGTTTTGAACGTTACACGAAAAAATGATGTAACTGAAATTAGACGTGCTTATCGAAGTTTGGCTAGGTAAGATTCAAAATGTCAATAATTTTATTACTAATAATAAAGTAATTCCATTGCTCAGAACAATCATTTTGCCGGAAATTATTTTCTCATTATAATTATTACATTTAAAATGAAAAATAGGAGATGGCATCCAGATAAATACCGTGAAGAAAAGGCAAAGGATGAAGCCACAGTCAAGTTCAAACAGATTGGTATGCGTTAGGGACAATTTCAGTTTCGTCAACAAAACTACAGATTTATTATATTTATTAATTCAACAGCCACCGCTTACGAAATTCTTCGCGATGAAGAAGCTCGAAAAGATTATGACTATATGTTGGATAACCCGTCCGAATACTATGCGCATTACTATCGCTATTATCGTCGTCGCATGACACCGAAAGTGGATGTTCGATTGGTGCTATTCGTTGCTATCACTATCATTTCAATTGTCCAATATTATAGCTTGTGGCAACGTTACGATTCAGCAATAAAATATTTCATGACTGTGCCAAAATACCGAAATAAAGCAATGGAAATAGCCGTCGAGCAACAAAAACTAAATGAGAATGGAAGTTACAACACAAAGAAAACAAAATCGCGCAATAGAGTGTCAAAAGCCGAACAAAAGGAAGAGATGGATCAACAAATACGAAAAATAATTGAAGAGAAAATGGATATCAAAGGAGCATATGCTAAGCCAAAGATAAGCGACCTTTTGTGGATTCAACTCATGATTTTGCCGTATACTATCTACAAATATATGCATTGGTACACGAGATGGATTTGGCGATTCAATATTCTTCATCAACCATATGAAGATGAAGAAAAACTGCACTTGATTAGAAAATATATGAAAATGGGACAACATCAATTCGATGGACTTGAAGATGACGAGAAGCAAAGCTATTTAGAAATGGAACTTTGGATTAAGGAAAATTTCAACGAATGGAAGGATGAACAAGAGGAACAGTTGAAAAGAACTTTGGCAGAAAGCGCTCGACATAAATCATATCGACGGTACATGAAAAATCGTGGTCCCGGTCGTATGACATTCGAGGACTGAAATAATAGAAAAAGATTATGTTAATATTTATTAATTAAAAACGAATGGCAGCTCAGTGACTTTCCGTTTTGAGAAAGTAGAGTAGTCCATTTTTTTAGAACTATTTTTTTTTTTTTGAATAAAATCGAAACACTTGTGCAAACAAGTGCCAAAAAGTTCCAATTCGTCAAATCGATCATAAATTCAATTCGAAACGAACGAAATTTTTCAATAGCAAATTTTTAATTCATACAAAAATTGATTCGAATTTGAATGGAGTGAAACAAGAACACTTCTATCAAATTTCGAGAATATCCATTATTTTTGTTTTGTTATATTTAATCAGATTAGAAAAATATAATATCACGTATTGATCAGATAAAGTGAACAACGATTGAAGTATGCTTTAGCATTTTAAATCTGACGAACTGATTTTGATTCGATTGCATGCCGTGATCACCATGGAATTAAATTCTGAACTATTATTAAAGGCGTTTGCGGATAGATACGTGTATTAACATTATAACATCGCAATCACATGATGCATTTATACACGAATTTAGCCACAACATCGGGAAGATTCTCGTTGTTGCTCTCCATCGCGATTGTCAGCATCGTCTTCATCATCTGAAGATGCTGCAACAATTATGGCATTGGGTCGACGAAATAAGCTGTTCCGATTCATTGTATTATCTTGGTTGTGACTTCTTTTAGCTTCATGGTGGCTTATCATCTGTTAAACATATTATAATTTTTGTGAATGCTGGAAATCTAATGCGATGAATCATATCAATTATTTTTACTAAATTAGCTAAACTCAAGAAAAGGTCCTCAACACCAATATTGTTCTTCGCTGATGTTTCGTAGTGTGACGCTCCAACGCTCTGTGCATAACTGGAACAATTTTAAATATTAATGGATGCTTTTGATTAGTTTATTATTAATACAAACTACCTTTCAGCTGTTTCCAAAGTTACAACACGATCTTTATTCAAATCAATTTTGTTACCAACGATTGCTAAGCAAACTTCCGGTCCCAGCATCTTCTTTAGTTCCTTCACCCAATTTTTCACTTTTTGGAAGCTATCCTCGTCAGTACTATGAAATAAGAAAAGAAAGTAAAAACATCCAAAACAGCGAACAAATAGGTCAACTCTCACATATCGTATACTAAGACTGCACCATTGGATGAACGGTAGTATATTGGCCCTAAAGCATGAAAACGTTCCTGACCCGCAGTATATAATTTAAAAATAAGTAATTGATTTCCTTTCATATTTGACGCCCTATCATATTTGGTATCTGTCTCACCTGACCCGCAGTATCCCTAAAATTGGAGAATGAGTTATTGATTTCTTTCATTATTTGATGCCTTATTATATTTGGTATTTGCCTCACCATATTTGAATTTTAATGCCATGGCCGTCGATGTTTATTTTTTTATTCAAAAATGATGCCTATTCGTTCAAAAAAATATTCAATAGTTCTGGTATATGGCTTCCACAATAAAAAACAAATTTCATAAGGTGGTCTCAAATTTCATTAAATGTTTCATTGCTTGATTACCTGTAAGGTTGTAACGTGATTCATATTAAACGTATCTTCTACGTAACGTAAGACAAGAGAAGTCTTGCCCACCGCACCTTTGAAAAGACTTGTAAATATTTCATTCGAACACTGAAACAAATGTGGAATCTTGCAACAAACCTTCGCCAAGCAGAACCACTTTGAAATTATATGTGTTTTTATTTTTCTGTGTCATTTTCTTTGTTTTTTTTCGTTATTCCAAAAATAAAAAAATGAATTCTTTTCATAAATTGCAGGCTGAATAAAATTTACCACAAAGCAACATTTAATGTTTATCTTTTTTTTGGTTTATAATAATTGTCGCGGCGATACAACAATTCACATTGATGTGTCATCGATTTCAAGAACAAACTTGAAAGATCGGCAGCTTATCACTTTATTCAGTCCTGTTTGGAAATTTCGTGAGTCGATTCCGATTCTATTTTTACTTTTCAATTATTATCAAATTACAATGGTAAGAGGTGAAAAAAGCAAAGCTATTTGAAATGTCAAATTATCCCAAGTTAGGGTACGTTCCTTCATTGAAAACAATATTTCAACAAATTGCGGTTAATCAAAATCTAAAGTGTGATACTAAGTAGAAATCGATAGGCTTTAATTATTTATATGTCCAGATGGTTGTGTAAAAAATGAATCTTGAGCTGGGTTGGTAAATTTACACAATTTGCGAATCGTGTATTTAATTTACGTAGAGAACTGTAATATACGTTTTCTACATGTAGAAAACTTCGTTAAATGAGCAGTAGAACAGTGTAAAGAGAACATTTCTAAAGATTCCGGCAACAACAGCGCAACTGGAACGGCTATTTTTCAACTAAGCGTATGTTCATTATGACAGCAGAAATAGACTTTCGGTTCAGACATCCAAAAAACTTGTGAATATTTATTTCACACTAAGAGCGACAGATGAAATGCTGGATGATGATGATATTGAATCGAATGCCGAATATCAGGAATGAAATCGAATCGATGTTTCCAATAACTCTCTTCCAGTCTACTATAAATCATTGCAAACTTTTTTTTTTCGTGTAGAAGGAGTTCTCAGAATGATCCCTATTGATTTGGGAGGTATGAGACCTCATAGAATTTTTTTTATGGCTACCACAGTGTACCCTATGAAAGCTTTTTGATTTTTTTTTCCAATTTTTTTTTCCTCCTCAATCGATTGGAAATCGTTTGAAACGCGTAGAAATACAATTTTTTGAAACAAAAAAAATTCTTGCCTAGAAGTCTCTTTACTATAAACTTAAATTTAGGCTATGAACCTTCAAATTTATTTGACCTCGAATATTCGTCTTTTTGGTCCCGTGCCTGATGGATAATCGAGGTTCCACTGTATTTGGTATATTTTTTTTTTCTTCAAGGCACTTTCTATCCGACTTCCGATTTTGTTATCGATTTGCAGATTTGGATTTAGGTAGATTTTGACCGGGAATAGTGTCTAGCAATACTGGGAAAGCACTCGCTGTACTCCACGGAGTACAAATCCAGGTTTTAGTGGATTTTGGGGATCTTTTCGAGATTTCATGGAATTTTATCAGGATCTTTCAGGATTCTATGAAGCCAAATGAAAATTATGAGGTTTTTTATGATGCTTCCTTATTCAGAAGCCACCAGTTGTGCTCCACGGAGTCGAATTCCAGGTTTTAGTGAATTTTTTGGGATCTTTTCGAGATTTCATGGAATTTCATCAGGATCTTTCGGGATTCTATGAAGCCAAATTAAAATTATGAGGCTTTTTCATGATGCTTCTTAGTTTAGAAGCCACCAGCTGTGCTCCACGGAATCGAAATCCAGGTTTTAGTGGATTTTTTGGGACTTTTTTTGGGATTTTATGAGGTCAAATGGAAATTATGGAGTTTTCTTATGATGCTTCCTAATTAAGAAGCCATTACTTCTTTTTTTTATTTATCTCCATTTTTATCTCCATTTTTTTTATTATTTCGGGGTCGACTTCTGGATGATTATGTCTACTGCTAGGACAATGCTTCAAATTTTCACTATTTCGAAGCAATTGGAGGGTAACATGAAATAATATATAATGATAGACCACAAACTGACCTAAATTTTAGTGATTAAATTCAACTAAAGTATATTGAATATATGTATAATGAATTAAAATATAATGCAATAGGCAATAAAATATTAGTAGTACAGTAAAACCTCTATAAAAGAACCCCTCTATAAAAGAACTTATTCTCATTTGTGAACCGATCGCGCTGTGACAGCATTGGTTCTTTTATAGAGGTTTTACTGTATTTTCATTATATTTTATTTCAGTGTGATAATGTATAATTATATTTCATTTCCGAAACATTATATTTTATTTCTTTTTTAAATCTTTTATCTGAAATAAGATATTATATTTTATTTCAATGATGCAGCATATATCCGATTCCTGCAGAAATATAAATCAAAATTACTAAGATAATCTTGCGAGGTTTAAGGTAAATACACCTACGCACTATGATTGTTGTGTTAAATCTTTGTCAGTTTCATATATATAGCGCTGCATAATTTATTTCTACTTGATTTAATTCGTTTTTTGGATTTTATTCGAATCCTGCAACAATTTAGATAATGATTAGTCCGAATTAGTCGAACACATTCGAGTGAAAAAATATACCTTTAAAGCGTCATTATTGGTGTTAGATTCATAAATGGGATGGTCTCATCGGATGGAACTTCTTCAAATTTTTTCAAATCACAATAATTTTCTCGATCGAACGAAGGACGATTTTTCGATAAAATTTTGTTGCATTCTAATCGCCTTTTTTAGTTTTTGTTGTTGTTCCAAACACAAATTATCAAGTACTTTTGAACTTTGAGCCATTTAAGAAAAATCGTAACACGTAAAAATTCCAGTCAGAATCATATAACCTTTAAGTAGTCATAAGTATATACTCGTAAGCGAATGACATTTCACTGGTCTAGAACGTGTGCCCCTAGAGTCGGTGTTCCCAAGAGAATCGTTTGGTTTTGTTTAATTTTGCCTTGGCAATTTTCTCGTATGTTTCAAATATGGACTTTGAAATCAATTTACTTCAAACAATCTGCTCAAAACCAAGTGGATCTCTTGGGAGGTCTGATTTTGCATGGATAATTTCGGATTTCGCATGCCTAAATTGGGATTTTGCATTCCTAAATTAGAAAATTGCATGCCTAAATTGGGATTTTGCAATCCTAAATTCGGATTTTTGCATTCCTAAATTCGGAAATGGCATTCCCGAATCGGGATTTTGCATGCCCAAATTCGGATTTTGAATTCCTATATTCGGATTTTTGCATTCCTAAATTTGGTATTTTGCATTCCTAAATTTGGTGTTTTGCATGCCTAATTCGGTTAGGCAAATTACATAGATTGATGGACGACCCTAGCGGGGGAACCGATAAATATAATGAAAACACCATAGAAAAAAGGCAGGATTGCGAAATCCCAATTTAGGCATGCAAAATCCGAAATCATGCTTGCAAAATCATTTTTCCGATCTCTTGGTTTTGTTCCATTTTGTGACTGCCTTAATTATATTGGAGTAAATTCATCGGACTCAAATGTGTGCCGCTAGAGTCAGCGGATTCATGATTCGATTTTGTTCAATTTTGACACGCCATTTTCATTGGATTGGTGTTTTAAAATGTCAACCTCAGTCAGTTCATCAGTATGAAAAATTCGTTCGACAAATTTTGAATGAATGTTCTTCAGAAACAAATTCCGTTTTATACATGTTTGAAGTTTAAAGTATTTAATTAAGAAGAATAATTTGTAGATGATTTTTTTACAATTTTTTTATTACTCTATGGCACCAGACATATTATTTTATTTTTTTATGGTATTGTTCTGTGTTCAGTATTCAAATTTTATGATTTCCAGGATTTCATGCATTTATTCAAATAAGTTCGATACGACCTGTGGTGCATTTTCATGAATTCGGTACGATTGGATTCTGCCTTGTTTTTTGTTTGCCCCTAGATCCCACTCCGGTCCCAAGATAGGCCTTCAAATATTTTTTCGAGGATCATTCTTAAGTAAACCGAAAATCGAAAAAAGGAAAACGTAAAGCTGAAAAGGAAAAACTTTGGGGGCCACTCCTTTACTGAGGCACTCACAAGGGGTACTCACCAGAGGTCCCCAATTGTTTTCCCCCCAATTTTTTCCTCTTTTTTTTCAATTTTTTTTTTTAAACATGCGATTTATAACAGCGTACATCAAGCCTACTACCGAGTTTAGCTTGGCAGTGTATACACACAGAATTCAATGTGTCAGATTCACTGAATATTTTGTTAGTATATGTCAAAACTGAACATTTGCTCAGAAATTCTGAACGAAATTTCTTTTTCTGTCAATTTGAAAATTGTCTTTGTACTCGTGTAATACTGGTCAAGTCATCTATAAAAAAATTTTAAAATTTCATTTAAATTTTCTCTTGGTAGATATTTCATCATTAAATGAATAATCCATTGTTATTACAACCATAAAATATTCGAATTGTACACAAAAAATTATTATTTCCTTTAAACGAAGAATAAACTGAAGGCGCAGAAAATATTTTCGAGCTAAGATGTCATATTCAACAAAAAGAACATTTGCTCCGAAAAAAAAAGAAACTTCGTTCAGTTTTGACATTTCACAACCGTTTGTTCATAGAATCGGATACAGTGATTTGTGTGTGTAGTTTTATAGAGAGCCACAAAAACCTATTGGAAAAAATTTGGATGTTGAAAAACATTTTTGGAATATGGGTTTGAATAATTAAATTTATTTATTGACTTATTTTTAAATGCGTTCGGATTCTATAATTTAAAAAAATACTGCTCTATCTTCACTAATTCCTTCATGACTCAACATGCAGTATAATTTATATTTTTTTTTTAAACTCATCGAAGCAATGGAATGGAACAATTTATATATATCAGCCATTCAGTGGCGTACCGTAAAAATTAGTTATTTGATGATCCCCAAACTTTGCACAGTGGAAGCCCTAAATTTTTTAACGCATGTTTTGAAAAAGGGGGTGGGGGGTTTAGAAGTTATGGAGCAGGGAGGCAAAAAAGGAAAAATCTACAGAAAATGAATGTTCTCCGATTTCAATGAAACTCGACGCAAAGAATGAATGAGGGTGTACAAGATTTTGAACAAACTTTCTTCAATATGTTAACTGTTTACTTGAACAATACTTTCACGGTACTATTTGGAGATCCATTCTATCACAGGACGCCACTGTAGCCATTCTCATTTGATCATTGCTGGCTGCTTGCTTCTATTTATTTGCATTAGTTTGCACATGAAACTCCTCTCGCGGGCCCATTTAAAAACTAATACAGCTAAAGTTTATCACTTAAATATTAAATACGTATAGTCTAATAAAAATTAATTGCATTCAAAGGAATTCTTATTATTATTAATATCAAATTGAACAGTCTAGTGGGACAAGACATTGTGGTTGATTCTCATCCAGACATAATATTCTCAAGAAATAGTTTACGAAGATCAGATGTAATAATATATCAAGCTATTTTTACACGGAACCAAATCTGCCATCTGAACATTGTGATGTTGAATGACTATGTGATGTGTTTTATTTAAAACTAACCACACATTATGAAAAAAAAAAAAAAAAACAAATAATTGTAGACTACCAAAATTAAATTAAATCATATTCAGTATTCAGGTACAATTTAGTCAGTCTAGCAGAATATACCATTAGCAAAATTCAAATGATTCTATCTTTATCCAATTCTTTTTCTTCGTAAATACTTTTCACCTCTTGTTTGTGATAGTACTGTGGTCGGAATCCGAATTGAGGGTATCTCGGAGCTGCATGACCTTGTTCTTTTGGGTTCGCATGAGTACGGAACATGTACACCGATATATGCAGCCCTAACTTCTATGTCCTCATCTGTTCGAAAGTTCGCATAAGCCGTCATCACTTCACCCGCCTGTTAGCGAATGATGATATCAGGATATGGTTAAGCCAACAAAATATTCTATTAGCGGTCATACTTTGAATTTTGCTTAATGTGGAACATTAAGTTATAAAATCGTTTTATATATATTTTGTTTCGATTTAATTTAATCATTGGTTTAATGAGATCACTAGGGCAA
>GL501432.1:800489-812790 GCA_000149185.1 Mayetiola destructor
AATCCTTAAAACTATTTATTTAGAATTGAGCTCAGCTTTAATAAATCACTTTTTTCTTCTCAAGTCTAGGAGAACCTTTTGTTCAACTTCAAAAAATCATTTCCTTCATGTTCAACTTTACTAAAATATTGTTGCCAAATTCAGCTTTTTTCTTCTGTCTCCCTCTAACACTATTTCCGTCACTTTCCCTCTGAATGCTCGTCGATGCTCAATGCTCATACGGTTTAAGTAAAATATATTTTGAATTTCTTGTTCCGAACCACGTATAGGGAATACGTGAAGTCAGAAATTACAACAACAATAACACGTAAAATTAGAGGTTGATGAAGATCCCAATTTCAGGTGTTTTTACCATCATAGTACATTGCGGCTTGCAATTTTTTCTTAGTCTCAGTTTACACATGAGTGACATATTGCCTTCAAAAAATGTGGGGGTCACCATGGGCGGTATACCTCCAATTGAACCCCTTATACATAACTTTTCATACTTTTCTAATGTTATTGCTGTTGTAATTTCAGACTTCACGTATTATACGTGGTTGCAAACGAAAAATCCAAAAGATTTTTTTTGCTCTGCCGTTGGTCGTCCAAACACAATAAAATTTACTAAAATGCAATAATCTTTATCATCTGTCCTTTTTTGACGCTATTCCCGTCTCTTTTACTCTTAAAATCAATTTGGGTCCTATCGACTCTATACTCGGTCCCATTCATAAAAATCGAACAGAGAATTTTCTGGAAATCATGATTTACGAAAAATCGTCATTTGAAAAACAAATTCCTTTCATTGTATTTGTGTGGTTCACACTACACACTTTATAGAATGTGTATTACGCATTACGATTTAAATTCGATTTCAGTAAATTTGCAGCTGGAAGTCGACTTTTCGCTGTTTCATTCATTTTTTGGGAACTTGGTGTTTTATTGGAGAGAACCAACACAGAATAAGAACAAATGCGTTTCATTGTATTTTTAGTGGTTAATATTCAATGAAATGCTAGTTACAAATTACACCCTGGATTAGGGGGGCACCTGACAAGAAAATGGCATATACTGGGTTACTTGGGGAGGTGTCCCGAGTCACCTGGCACCACCCATGGACATGGGGCCATCTTGAAGTTATTCAAATATGAGCAAAGTTCACTAAGAGATGATATACAGAAAAACATGTGAAAATTCTTGATTCAATGAATGAAATCTGTTTGGTTAAAAAAGGCTATGCCAGCGATGACAAGGCCTAAAAAATACATCTTTCATAAAAAATTGACTGTTTTTTGCATGTTTTTCAGGAATATTGGTACAATTACGGTATTTTCTTCATTTTAATTATTTTTTTTGTAATTTAAATATCAAAAATAATTGTTTTCATCAAATTTTAAACAAATTTAATCATATGGAACGAATATTTATTCAGAGAAAGATGGTAACATATTATCTCTTTTATTTCCAAGAAAATTTGTGATGACTTCCTCGGCGGCTTCGAATGCTTTTTTATTGGAATAATAACTAACAACAACAACAACGACAACACCCAAAACCAATACTTGTTCCACCATTGAGGATGGCGGAAAAGTAAAAATCATTTTCGTCATGTTCAAGTCTAACAGCGCATTCATTCCATACTCAACTTCTCAGTAACAGTTTTGAAAAGGACCATTTTCATTCTGTGCCATTCATATATGTATGTATATACGAGTTGTTTTTATTTTCAATATCATAACATGACATTCAACAATGTCGCTTTCCCTGTTAATCTCATTACATGCAATGAACATGCATTTTCGATCTATATGTAACAAATAATTGAATGTTTAAACAGAAAAAAAAATGTTTCCAAACACGAATGGATTTAGAACTCAATTGTAGCGTTCTCGAAGCGAGCAGTCGTACTGTACATTAAGGTGTCTTCGAGGAGCGGAAATTCCAAAAGTGCTTGATCTCAATCGATGGAAAATCTTTCAAAATATCGCTGGTAAAAATTTCAACTTATTTAGTGCTGGTCTCACGTCTCCCAATTAAAATGAAGTTTCCGAAATATGAAAGGGGAATTAAGCCTACTTTTGTAGTTCACTAAGAAGAATATGTCACATTTTGTTTGTATCGTTTCGTCTTATTATTATTCATATAAATAAAAAGTGACAAAATTTTCAAAGTGCACTGCAATTAATTAATCCCATTCCCCTTTTCTATTATCGGAACTTTGGAAGTATCAGGAGGGATCAAACCAGCACTGAATGATTTTAAATTTTCCCCAGCGAAATTTCGAAAGATTATCTATCGATTGAGACCAGGCACTTTTGGAATTTCGACTCCTCGAAGACACCCTACTGTACATTGCGGACAATCTTCCAAATTCTGAAGTTGTATTTGGTTTGGAAGCCATTTTAAAGGAAAATAATTTCAATGAATGTATTTGCACCTGTTTGTTTTTGAGCGGTCAAAATCAGTCTGGCGTTTTGGAAGACGAAAAAATACAAACATGTATATGAATTCATCGGAATTTAGGCTATAAACCTTCAACTTTATCTGACCTCGATTATCCGTCAGGGTCTTGGTCCCGTGCCTGACGGATAATCGAGGTTCCACTGTATTTAATACGACGTATTAGTTAAATACGACGATTGTTTTAAAAGAATGATGAAATCATACACACAGACGAACTGAGTTATTTCTTTCAAACGTCAACGTATCTACGCAAAAATCCACATTCTTGTATAGAATATTCCACTGTCATTCGTCGAATATGAATGTATTTGCCCTTTTCTATCAATATTCTATACGAAAAATTGGATTTTTGTATAGAGATTGGTTAAGTATGTGTTGACATTTGATGAAAACTACTCAACTCGTCTGTATGTATGTATTCAAAAAGAAAGTTTGTTACGTTTTTAGTCAAAATTATTGTAAAATAGTATGACGGTTGGACAAAGGCAGCATCACAAGGAAGGCGCAGACAAGGGCGCTGCAATCTCTCTGTCTCACAATTGAAAAAAACTTCATAATACTGAGTTGAAGAATATTTCAGTAAAGTCACATAAGACAATGGTTTTAAAAGAATGATGAAATCATATGTATTCAAAAAGAAAGTTTCTTACGTTTTTAGGCAATATCAAAATATGTACCTATGGATAGACAATCAGACAAGGGCAGCAACACACGGAGAGCGCAGACAAAGACGCTGCAATTTGTATTTGATATGAATTAAAAACTCAAAAAATTTCGGCATTGAACTTTTTTACACGAAAAAATTATTTCCGAAAATTAGGCCGCCATTTCCAGAAATTGAGTAATTTTTTCAATTATTTCGGCCGCCAAATTTGTTAAAAAGGTCCGCCATTTCCGGAAATTAGGCGCCATTTTCTGAAATTGAATGACCAATTTTATTTTTTCTGCCCACCATTTTTATTAAAAAAGACCGCCATTTTTGGGAATTGGACCGCTATTTCCGAAAATAGACCACAAATTCCGGAAAAAATTCACCATTTTCATTTTACCCATAAAGATAGGTTGTCCATTTGAAGGTACAATGCTATAGACTGAAACTGAATGACATGCTCTCAAAGAAACATTGAACTTGAATGAATATAATCCCTTTCACTTGATCGCCTTTCCTTGGCAAATGAATGTGACGGTCGAGTCATGCGCATTTAGAAGTCAAAGCATTAGACATTCTGTAAACCAGAAGAAAAAAAATTCCGCAAGTATACCATGGGTTCAATATTTATGCCAAAAATATTCAATTGCGGTAGCTATGTCGCGAGACATATATCGAGTTAACATACCGCTGTTTAAAAATGGAGATGAGGACTGAAACATCCGGCTTGCCGTGGCTAGACCGTTCACGTTAATGACCTTGAGTCACATGAAATTAAAGGGAGTGAGGTAGACTAGCCTTGTCTACATCTTTCCGATTTTTTCTAAATTGTTCATTTATATATTCAACTTGCAATTTCCAATCGAATAGGCTTTTCTCCGCCGTGATAAAAAAATTATTTTCTTCTGTGCTGAAATTTACCAGGACAATGACAAAGATCCTTTTCCTTCGGGCTTCAGGTATATTCAAACAACATTGCATGCGTTGTCGCATTTCCGTTTAATTTGTTTTATATAAAAATGTGGTTTCGTCTTTTTCGGCATCTATGTTGGTTCTCTACCTTATTCATATAACTACAAACTCAGTGTGTTATGTAGTGTATACACATAAAAGACCTAAACGGACTTATTTGATGACTTCAACACACTCTAAAAACGATTGAATGAAAACGCGCGAAGAGGGTCAACGTTCGAGGCGCGTTTTATTTACATTGAGAACATATACTGTCGACAGATGTGAAACTCCTTGCTTTATACCTCGAGAAAAAATGAATAATAAATAAAACGAACAACTATATTATGTGAATGTTGAACTCTATTCGGGTTATTATAATTAATTAATTAATTGATTCACCATTGAAAATGAATGAACATTTAAAAATAAATAATCGATATTATTATATGGCCCATAGCATTACTAATACGGGGATGGTTCAAATATCAAAACCGTGTTCAAGATCAATTGATATAAAAATAATTCTTTTGGTTCTAATGACATCCAAAAAAATCAAGAAATAGCAATTAAATACTCCGAATCAGATGTATGAACATATTTTCCCCTAAGATATTGTTCATTTTCGTTAAAATGAAGCTCAAAGTATTTGAATTATTTATTTATTTCACCACAGAAAATGTTGACATAGGCGATGCTAGGAGTTTTAAAATGGCGTTAAGTTTATATGCATATATACATACATATATATATATATATATATACATATGCTCTTTGTTTGGCAATAACAAATGGTCGATGCGTCAAACGCAAGTAGTAAACAAATTCGACGACCGCCGTTCCATAGTACAGTGCACTTAATGTCATATGTTTCATGTGTGTATATGCTTACGCGAGAGCTCACGCATACGTAGATTTTCATACAATTGGTAATTGGTACACGTGAGTATATTCACGCAGTATTGTAGAGAATTTGCCGCTCAAAATACTATATCGTCATAATATGTATTTTTCGGATGGAGAAGTGTGAGTAAAAAAAAAAATGTCTCGTACATACATTGGAAAAGATGAAGGGAAAAAACAATGGAACTCTGCATTTTAATGGTTTACAAATTACAAACGTAATATTCGATGCTTCTTTATATGTCTCAACACATTTAAAGGTGTTTTCGATCCCTAAGCCAAATTAGTACATGTAAACTTTTGTACATTCAAATTTTTTCACATCATTTTTCAAATTGATAGAATATTCAGAATATCGGGTTAGTTTCACCATTTTGAAATTTTATATTTTCTTCGAAATTTGTTTTAACCAAACTTTTCGAAGCGGACATGAAGATTATTGTGGGTCCCGGCATGTGGTGATCTTGATATTCGTACACAAATAGTTTATGTAAGAAAGTGTAATTTTGTCTGAACGAGCGCAAAAAATGAAAGTGAAGTGATTGCTTGATCAGTTTTTTTTCTTCACATGTTGGAAAGACACTATTTTCAGCTCTAAACTCGATTTTACTATGGAACGTTTATTTGTTCGTAGTCTGTGGAGCAACCACATGTTGGCAATAAATAGATATGTTTTGAAAGTTATCATATAGCAATCCATGAAATGAAATGAAATGTGTTGAACGATTCGTTCGTTCGAAGATTCGTGATCGCATTCTTCAATTTCTTTTTCCATATCCCAAACAAAAAAATCTGGGGTGGAGTATTGCTTGCTAGCATCAATAATACGTTTTCCATCTTTCTTGTAGACAATGTGAGTGTAATGTATGATCGCTACCCATTCAGCCATTCTTCCAAAAATTTGCACATAAGATTAATATGAAACTTTTACATCAACACCTTGGTTTCAACTGACTTATTTTGTAGCAATTTTTCTTCGCTGAACCATACACATTGCTATTGACCTCATTTTGCATTTTTATTTTGAATGTTAGTCCTATACACTAATCTGTAGAGACGGAATTGTTTTGCTAATCATAAAGCGAACAAAAGATTTACTCAGTCAATGTGTTCGAATATTGAATGTCATTATTATGAAAAAAACAATTGAGATGAACATGACCACGAAAATTTAGTTTCTCTTTTAGAATTTCGGTAAAAGCTTCTGTGGAAATTCGAGAACGAAAGTAAATGGGTGACAAACCAATCATTCAGTTATAACGCTAAACCATTTTACATCAATCGATACCTATGGTGCAACTTCGAAAACTATGGTACATGAAGAAAATGATAGTTTATTTGCGGAACCTTTATATACTGGCATTTATATCACCGATTTTATTTTAGATAATATTTACGGCACAAACAAATTCATAATGTTTGGAAACGTATAATATATTCCTTGTCACATGTGAATTTTGAATTTTAGACTTTTAATCACGAAATCACACAAAAATGTTATCTTACCTTATTCAATTTGTAATTTTAACTGTATATAAAATCAATCATTTCTAAAAATGAAAAAAGCGCACTGAAATTTGACTTGCATGTCTTAACTCAACACTCACAACAGTTTGAATGAAATCTGTTCTTCCAATGAAACACACATTCCATGGTAACGAAACAGATTAATATTATAGCTATGTGTGTGTATGTAACAATACATTGAAAGCAACCAAAATACGAATGTATTGAGTTTGTATGGGTGAAAAATGGTTACACTAAAACTGATAAATGTTAATGAATATTGCAATAGTAATCAGTAAAAAATTATGTACATACAACATGCGTAAATTGTGTTTCAATATTTGTTTACTCTTTGAAGTATGAACCAAGCAAAATATACGCGGATACGCAATAACTAAAACGGTTTCCCGCTCATCTATCCAAACGTACCAGAATACCAGAGACATCTTAGTGTTATGAAAATTTATAACTGCTAGAATTGTCCAACCAAATGTCATTTCATATCTCTGTCAAGCTATCGTGTGTATTACATTGCATTTAATTATTGTATTTAAAGTATTAAATTTCCTATACACTATCGTTGTAAGAATAAATTATAATTTCATTAAATTTTCATTATTAATGATAATATGAATAAATATATTTCAGAAAAATGACCAATTTCAAGATTTTTTCGAGAGCTTATTCAAAGATGATCTTGCACGCAGCCAAATATCCTCATTGCGCTGTAAACGGTGTACTATTGTCAAGCGCTAAGCCTTCTGGAAATACGATCGAAATTTTTGATGTAATGCCATTGTTTCATCAGTGTTTGCATGTAAGTCCTATGGCTGAAATTGCATTGGCCCAAAGCGAATCGTTCGCTGCATCAAACGAACTGCAAATTGCTGGCTACTATGCAGCTTGTGAACTTTATCAAGATCATTCAATCGATAAGGCACCAGGAATAAAAATTGCAGATAAAATAGTTGAAAATAATCAGAATGCGGTCTTAATTCTGATCGATAACAGTCTATTGGGTGGTGAAGATCCTGCCATACACGTTTGGCAATATAAAGAAAGTCATTGGATACCAACAACATTTACACTGAACCAAAAGGATGAGACATTGGATGCTGTTGATTTACTTGTGGAGCGAGGTGCGATGAAGGATCTACACGATTTTGATAATCATTTGGACAATATCAAAAATGACTGGGCTAATGTTCACTTGAATCATGATTTGCAACATTTGCTGGCAATGTATTAATTTTTCAAATTCAGGAATAAACAACAACTTTCTTCTCCGAATTTGAAAAACAAAAGAAACTTAAATGCAATTGCTCATGCTTTGGCATGACTGGCACTTTATTTCAACATTAAAACAGTTATACACTGTGACGATTAAAAATAGATTCACGTAAATAAACGATTTGGTCTTTTTCCTCCAAGCGCTCATAGTGACCCTCATTTATGTTGTGAACAGTTACACCAAGATCCATCAATTGCTGATTTCGAAGACGAAATATACCTAACTTGCTGTGATTATGTATGTTTCTTAAGTGACGTTTCGAAACGTTTGAGAATAAATGATACTTTTTGATGATGTCAACGCAAATTCTAAAAAATAAGAGAGTTTATGAAAGCATAACTTAAAGTATTGGTTCTATGAATTACTCACATTTTCTCATCTTCTGCACACGGAATATCATCAAGCAAAATAAACCCTTTGTCATCACGTTGCAGATTTGTTGGGAACTGTTCTAAGCACATAATTTTTGTATTCATCTTCAACAAAGTTGGTAGAAGGTGAAAATTTTTTGTTCTAACATTAGTGACAACAAAATCTGAGCCAATCTGCTTTATCAATGCTTTCTGAATCTTAGATTCTCCTGTTCGGGCTGTAAAGTTTGAGAGAATCTCTTCAAGAATACTCTTTGGAACCGAACTTAAATCTATTTCAGGGCGTGTCGTTGCAGTCTGATATATGGCTAATGTTTGATATAAATCAAGTAATGAATATCGTTCATAATTATTAAAGAAGTATTGATCTAAATATTCTCGGCTGAGAACGCGATTGATCAAATCTGGTTCATAATGATCCAGAATCAAAAGCTGAAAAACAAACTTCAGCCATAGGCGACTTGACGGTGGTACATTCGCTAAACTTTCATTTTTCATGATGTAGTGCACTATTTGATTCTTCCAAACTACAATATCTACGGATTCCGGAAGACGACCATTATATGCAAACGCGTGAATAATTGTATGCAGCTCTTGATTATTCATTGTGCGACAATAGCTTGGATTTGATGCCATCTGACTTCCAATATATTCTAACAGGACAGTATTCCTAAAACTCTGATAAAACAGAAAAGAACAAAACCATTAATCTCTTTTATTTGCAAATGTAATTTTGCTATGCTTACGATCATCTTGCAAGCGGTTTGTAAATCCACGGCCAATTTCAAACCCAAATTTTGCTGTGATATTCTCTCACCAGAACGTCTTAGAAGCTCGTGAATAAGGTATTGAAAACTTAAATTTTGGTTTACTATCGCTGAAACCAAACGCTTGACAGTTGGCATTAAGTCTTTTGTACTGACGTTGTTCACATTAAATAATAGAGCACGAATACAGATGTTCATTAATCTGATAGTGTTCCCCACTTCAAATCTATTCATCAGGCACAATTGATGTATTATGTTGATCGCATATGGTATTTCAATGTCATCCTTTTTGTCAGCCAAAATTCGGCATATTCTTCTAACGTTTGTATCTTTGATGTAAGATGTTTGGTGATCAGACATAAAATTCAATATTTTAATAAGCTCTTCAACTGATTGATTTGAAGTGATTTGCTCTGGAATTTGTTGATCAAATACCATTGGAAGTGCTGTTCTAACCGAATTTTCTAGTTCCGAACATGATTCATTTCTTTCAAGGACGAAACATAAAAATATTATCTGGTTCACATCTAAATAATTGATTTCATGACGAATTAGTTGCAGTAGATGAAGCGATAGTATACTATTTTTCGGCACTCCAAGCAAACATAATAATTTAAATGACTCTATTAATTCATTCGCTGTGAATATTGAACTGCATATTTTTAGCCGGCGACAAAGCAATTCGAAATTAGGGTGGGATATTATGAAATTCTGTTTTATCGAATTGGGTGGTGATCTTTGAAGAGTGGTGATCGTTTTTAATGCATGAACAACCGTTTCACCAGTCAGTTGTTTAAATTCGGCCGGAGTCGATGGCAAAGCAGAAAGAACTTGTATAGGATCTATCGCTGATTTCATATAATCTTCGAGATGCTCAGATGGGATGATATTCCTCTCGTTACTATCTATATATAAAATCAATTGATTTGAACATATTCTTAGACTTTGAATCGAATTAATCAAACCTTTTTTCTCGACATCCAAATGAATTGTGGATGTTAAATTTTTCTTAGTTGAGTGGAATGAGACAGAATATCGGGCACGAAAAATATTCTTCGTACCTATCTTTTGCCCAAGTGAAAACAAATGGAAAGCCATTATGGAAACTATAATAAAAATATTCTCAGTAACAATATAAAATGCAATTTCAATTAAAACTGGTGTAATCTACGAGAATAATTCAATGTTCTCATAACCTCAAAAAAATAAATTTGACAGCACTTTAAAAGTGACTAAGTTCACTTCAAATGAATTTTAATTTAACTACTTATTATTTTAAGTAAAGAGATTTGCGAAAAACTTGAAATCGATAAAAATTTTAAAGTGTTTATTCTGTAGTCATAAAATAAATAAATACACATTGAAAAAACCAATTAAAAACATTGATGTTGAGATTCGTGAAAATAAAATACTAAATTTTAGAACTTTTGAAAAACCAAAATGTTGCTCATCCGGTTTCGTATCGACTCCAAACTGTATTTATTGCTGGAATTGATAAGATATGGTTTGAGGATCTTCATTTTCAGATGGAGCATGAATATCAGCAGTGGTCATATCTTCACGAAGCCGTCTAACTCGATCCAGAAGATCAGTGTCTATAATATTTTCTTTTTTTGGTTCATTTTTAACCAACATTTTCGGCATGAATAATTGCTGTAGTGCAATTATTACGAATATTGATGAAATTATTGCATTCAAACGATACAATGAATCTTGGCAGTAAAGAACACAAATAATCGCCATCATATAGCACAAGCTACACATCGACTCATATCCGTATCTGTGAATACATTTACTATTAGTAATATTTGGTAATCAACGTGACTTAAAAGAGACTTACACATTACGAGGCGTTGGAAGTTGCCATATTATGGATAAAGACAGGATGGATGCGACTGCCGGGAAATAGGACGGATCATGTTGTAATATTTTATCTCCATATTTGTAATTTCGAGCCCAAACCAAAACACTTGGTAAATTCAAGAGAGCGAGCACACACAATAGTAAAAATATTGTCATGTGAAAATGGATGGCACTTAATCCATCTGGTACATCATCATATTCAACTCGAGCAGCTAGACGCTCTTTTTCTTGCTTTGTATCTTCTATTTCTTGACGGTCTTTCATTTGTTGAATCAGTTGCTCGAGTTGGGCGTCGATTTCTGAATTGAAAAAATAATTGTATGAACTTTTGTTTTCATTTTCTAACTGATCAAATTCTTGATTACCCGCTTCTTTCAATTTAATCTCTTTCCTGGTTTCTTCATCCTCAGCACCATCGGACTCAGCCACTTCTGTGAATTGTTCCACATCCATTGGGTCTAGTTGATTGTAAAGCTCTTCAAAACTATTTTCAGTGTCACTTACAACCATAGCAGATTTCTCTTTTTTCTGCATATTCAGGTCGGATCGCTTTACAGTAGTTATACTCTTTCCGACGGTCTCAGATAAATCACATTCTACGTTCTTTGGTTTCGATGGAATCGTTTTTTTGTCATCGTTTTTGGAATTCGAACCAATAACTGCTGGATTCAATATTCCATTTACTACTACTTGTGCTGAAGCCGGATTAATTTTTTTGCCAAACAGTTTTTCGGCGATTATAGAAGCGGTTTTGAAAACAAATTCTTCTAAATAATCTTCATACATTTTGGACAGTAAAATGAAATACATAATTGCAGCGCAGATTATAGCTAGACCTCCACAAGATCCATGGGCCATTGAAATCAATACAAGACCTATTGTTATAGGAAATTTCTGAATAGCTGGCAATACCATACCAGCAGAAACTGGCCATGAAGCCAATTTGAATAAAAGTTGATATGCAACATTTCCGCATAACGCAATTAAAACCCATAATCCATACGTTATTATATTCAATAGTGCTAAAGCAGAACCATGAATGATGACAGATATTATTACAGAATGTTTGAAATGGTCTGGATCTGGGAGAGTTTTACTCCAGGCAATTACATGCACGACTAGCCTTGATGCTATATTTGAATAAACGCGTTTAAATATGAATATTGTATATTCAATGTTAAATTGTGTATTGTATTGCTCACCAGTTATTATGAAGAATGTTTGTCCAGCTAGGAAACCGGAATTCAGTTCGCCACATTTGAATGGTTCTTTTTCAGGCGTAATTTGAATTTGGTGTCGGAAAGCAAGTAACAGAATTGCAACTATATGAGCTGGTATCCATTGAGAGAATTGTAAGACTATCCTTGAAGCTGTTTGTCCGAGAGAGTTTTTAACTGTAATGCTATATCGGCATTCTGGATCCAAATATAGGTCCACAGTCAGTGGAAATAGAGATGTATTATATCCTATTGGTCTTGTGATTGGTGTGTTCACATGTAATGGTGTTCGATCTTCATCACTGTTGAATATAAATTGGAAAAATAAATTATATATA
>GL501432.1:823491-834087 GCA_000149185.1 Mayetiola destructor
GCCTGATATAGACAAATGATATTCATTAGATCACAGAGCGATCATAAATTAAAAACAAGGTTGATTTGAATTTTATTACGCACTACATCCCAATTAGCGCTTTCTTCGAACATGATTTGGAATAAAATTGAACGATACAAAACTTCTACTTTTCACTTTATCCACTGAATAGCGAACAATAGTTCCCTTGTTTTCAATTTGAAGGGTATACTTTTTGATTCTTTATCGATTGATGGTTACGTCTAGAATGGAATCAAAAGCTCTGTTTCTTATTTATTTATGATTGAAATGTCATAATGCCGGTTGGCATTCGATAATCGAAAATCGTATTATCTTGCATGTATATGCAGGATTTACATAAAATCGATTGATGTGGATTCACAGAATTTCGCATGTCAATGTGCGTCTGTTTTTTAACATAAATACAATTGGGCATGAGAGAAGAAAAAACAAGCAAGAAAGATTTACCTTAACCATAACAAGGTAGTCGCATGCGACAACAAACTTTCCTGTACAGCCATTTCTCATTTCAGTATGAAATTGACAACAATAAAAAAAATTAAATTATTAAAAAAAAAAATTTGAATTTTTGAAGAAAAAATTTCATTTTGAAATTCTTGGAATAAAAATGTAGATTTTAAAAGAAAATTGGAAGAAAAGTGAAATGAAAACAAGCAGAATTCGGTAGTACAGAATTCAAAAATATGCACCACAGATCATATCAAACTGGAAGTGTTATCAAACACTTTTTGTTGTTCGTTCGATCCGGATTTAAATACAATGATCACTTGAAAAAATCTGAACTTTTCAAAGAAATTTTATAGAAAAAATTAATTCCGAAAAAATTAATTTTGAAAAAAATAACTTCGAAAAAAATAATTTCGAAAAATTTGAGAGAAGAAAAATGAAGAAAAAAATACCAAATGTCACTGCGCGCTAGCAAAGAAATTGTTTTACATTGTTTCTTATGGAGATGTCAAAATCTCCGAATATGTGCTGCCTCTGCCGGTCGAATTCTGCATTACCATTATAGTCTGTAGAAAACGATGCTAACGAGAACCGTTTCTCTGTGGACGCAGCACATATTCGTATTTTTGACGCAATCAGACTGCGCCAAATGTTTACTACACCTGTGGTGCAATAAAAATTTAAAAAAAAAATCGATTTTTTTTTGCTGAGTTAAGATGCGAAAACTGTAACTGCCATAAAAAAATTTCATTGGGTCTTATGCTCCCAAATTTTAATCGGTTCTTCGGGATGACCCGGGATATCATATGGTTAAAATTGTAGTCGTTTATAATGCCTTTATTAAAAGTTTTCGCGTCAGCAGACATACAGAGAGACAGACAGACAGACATACACCCCCAATTTTGCGGTCATCATCTCCAAATGCATTCTTTTCACTCACAATCACCATAGAACAGAAAAAAAAATTTTTTGAAAGATTTATGGTTTGATTCCTATACTTTTTCAGTATATTTTGTACGGAAAAGAAAAAGAATGCTGTATGTTCAGCGATCAGTGTCTTCACTTGCCCCTCGTTAGCATCGTTTCCTCGTTAGCAACATTCATTTTTAATGTTTTCTTGCTTTTATCTTTTCCCCTTAAGGAAAGAGAGAAAAAGAGCGGCTGAATTAAACATATGAAATATTGACATCCAAATTTCGAAATTCTAATGTATGTATTCGGTGAATTCGAAAATATCCAATTTGTGTTCGCTATGGATCTTATGACAGTGTCATTGCGGGGCATATAAAATAGAGCCTAAGTAAAAATGCTTCAATATTGGATTGAGTCAAACAAATTTTCTATTCCTCTCATTCGAATTCAACATATAGACAATGATATGGCCCTACAATTAGGGGAAAAATGATTTTGCAAGCATGATATCGGATTTTTCATTCCTAAATTGAAAAATTGCAATCCTAATTTCGGATTTTGCATGCCTAAATTGGGATTTTGCAATCCTGCCTTTTTTCCATGGTGTTTTCATTATATTTATCGGTTCCCCCGCTAGGGACGCCCATTAATATATTTAATTTGCCTAACTCGAATTAGGCATGCAAAATACCAAATTTAGGAATGCAAAAATCCGAATTTAGGATTGCAAAGTCCCATTTTAGGCATGCAACTTTCTAATTTAGGAATGCCAAATACAAATTTAGGCATGCAAAATCCGAAATTATCCATGCAAAATCAAACTTCCTACAATTAGTTCCAAGCAGCGTGATATGCGCTGGTGTTGGAATTAACAGATGAATTTGGTGGATGTTTCGTAACCATAGCGTGTTAAACTTTTGAATTTCGTAAGTTTTTATTCATATGAACTGTCAGAGTCCAATTGTTACAACAAATTATTTGCAACAAAAGCAATAAAGTTGCTTACCTTTGAAAATCCATTGAAATTGGATAAACTAATATTTGTGGAGATGCATGAGACTGAGGATTTTATAAACGAACAGTTAATAAAAGTCGTTAAATGTTATCCAGCTTTATATACAGTATGTAGTATCGAGAGTAAGAACAATGAAGCTTTTTGGGACGATGTTCAGAAGAAAATCGGAATTCATAGTGAGTAACAATGAATAGTTACATATTTTCGAGTGAAAAAAATAAAAATAAAAATAAAAATAAAAAACTCTTATTTCTAATTTTCAGAATCGTGGCTTAAAAAACGTTGGAATAAGATCATCAATGATTATAAACAGATCAATATTTATAATCACATTCATAGTAAGAAGACGTCAACATTCAAATGGGCGAAACTCTTAAATTTTATACCGATCGATTTAAATGGAACGGCCGATATCATCGTCGATGATTTTATATCAAACAAAATTGAGAAAGCATTCCATATAACTCAACAGATGCTAGATGAATGTGACATCAATGAGACTGTAACACTGGAAACGGTGACAAAATGTAAATCAAGTAAAGAATATGAAGAATATCAAGAAGATGAAAATGATACAATCCCAAAAGAGCAATATACACTTAAAAAATCTCTTGAGATTGGAAGGATTGATAAGCCGACAGCAACTTATGAACGTTGTGAAGATTCAATATTTGGGGAGCTCGTTGTTGCAATGCTAAAAAAACTCGAACCTGAGGAGAAGAAACGAGCAAAAAAAGAAATAATGAATATTTTGCTTTAAGAAAATCTCTTAACACATTTTTATAAATGATAAATAAATTCAATTCAATTGAAAATTCACAATTGCCAACATTAAAATCAAAATTTAAGAATGTTTTTTCAATTTATATGACAGCTGTCACGTGGGCGACACCATGTGTTTTGTTTTCACATAATTGTTGAATTTATAAAAAACGAATGATATCATTGAAGAACGGTTCCATTTCGAATTATAAAATTATAATTAATTATATTGAAATTGATCGAAATGGTGCGACACAACAACCAGTTGCCAGACAATTTGCCTCAGTTGCAGAATTTAATTAAACGAGATCCAACATCATACAGGGAAGAATTTATGCAACAGTACAATCACTACATCAGTTTGCTTGAAGTATTTCGATTGAATCCCAGCCAGGAAAACAAAAGTTTAGATGAGCTAGTGATGTTTATTGCTCAGGTAAGTTTGATCTTCGTATAATGAGAATTTTTACTCTGTCCGAAATAAACATAACCCAACTTTTTTAAAGGTTGCGCAGTGCTATGTAGAGGAACTCATATCTTTTCCACAACAGCTGGTTGATTTGCTTAAAACTCATTCAACCACCTTGGACCAAAATATGAGAAACTGCTTCTGTCGTGCGTTGATATTATTGCGGAACAAAAATTTAATTCCAGCTTTGGATTTGTTGGAGTTGTTTTTTCAATTATTAAGATGCCCCGACAAGAACTTGAGATCATTTTTGGAAAATCATATTATCACAGACATTAAAAACATGAATGCCAAGCACAAGGATATGAAGTTGAATTCGACACTACAAAATTTCATGTATTCGATGTTGAAGGATTCAAATCCTAAGGCAGCAAAAATGTCTGTAGACATCATGATTGAGTTATACAAGAAAAATATTTGGAATGATGCGAAGACCGTTAATGTTATTGCAAATATTGGCTGCTTTTCTAAAATTACGAAAGTGATGGTTGCATCATTAAAATTCTTCTTGGGTAGCGATTCCGATGAAAAGAATTCGGATGACTCAGATAATAGTGATAATGAGCCAGATTTGAAAGGAGCCATGCTTGTTAATCGTGTTAACAAAAAGACAAAAAAACGTCAAAAACAATTGGCCAATGTCAAAAAACTAGTAACAAAAGCAAAAAAGAAAAAGACCAAAGCAGAATCATTCAATTTTTCTGCCATACATTTGATCCACAATCCACAAGGAATGGCAGAGAATCTATTTAAACAGCTTCAGAGCCAAAATGAACGATTTGAGGTGAAATTGATGCATTTGGATGCAATTTCACGACTTGTTGGCATACATGATCTATTTTTATTTTCATTCTATCCATATTTGTTAAAATTTCTTAATCCCCACCAAAGGCAGGTGACGAGAATCTTACAGTTCTGTGAGTAATATACAACGAAAGATCGTTTAATTATAAATATCAAAATTTGGTGTGGCAATTGATTCGAAATCAAAACGCTCGTGCTTAATTATTATTTTATTGCTCAATATTTGTATGTGCTATTTGCAAAAAGTTATTCGTAATGCAATAAATGAGAGTAGCTTTTCCGTTTCATATCATATTTTAATTTGCGGGTTTATTTTTCTTTCGATTGCTGCTATAGGTGCTCAAGCGGCTCATGAGTTGGTACCGCCAGATGTAATTGAACCAGTCCTCAAAACTATCGCGAACAATTTTATCACGGAGCGTAATTCATCAGATGTCATGGCGATAGGATTGAATGCGGTTCGAGCTATATGTGCTAGGTGTCCTCTTGCAATGGGTAAGATTTTTAACGTGTATGTATTTTGTATTGAGATAGGATTGGCCTACATTTATAATTCACCTTTAGGAGAAGATTTACTGATTGACCTCACTCTGTACAAGAAGTATAAAGAAAAGAGCGTAATGATGGCAGCCAGGTCTTTGATTACTTTATTCCGTGAACAATTACCATCATTACTTCATAAGAAGGATCGTGGTATGTAAAATTTTAATTTTTCTAACGTTATAATATTTTTCTTTGAGATTATTATCACTATCTATCAAATATAAGAGTAATTCATCTACATTTAATTTAATCTTCAATTTTATTTTTAATTTTTTCAGGACGTTTATCAGAGGTACAAGCTGAACTCAAGCCAAAACGTTTCGGTGAAACCATTGCTTATGATAACGTCCCTGGAGCGGAAGCGCTACTGAAATCTGCAAAGTCGGTCATTGTTGAAAACACTGATAGCGATTCCGATTCCGATTCCGATTGGATTGATATAAATGAGATGAGCGGCGATGAGTTCAACATAAGTGACAGTGATAGTGGAACTGAAGATGAGTCGAATAGTCCAGGTGACCAAAGTGACGATGATGAAAAGGATAATTCTTCTCAAAATGAAGCGATTGAATCTCATTCAGATGAAGAACCAGACACAAGTTCATCGAAAAATGAGAAGCACGGCCAACAAGAAACTTCATTAGAGTTCGATGCAAACTACCGAGCAAATATTCGTTCTGTTGAAACATTGAATGAAACAGAAGCAGCCCGAGAAATTGCAATGACTCGAGTATTTACTGACGAAGATTTTGCACGTATCGATGCACAGAACATCAAAAAACATCTTTCAAATGCTCGTAAACGTCCTCTTGAAGCGGAAAAAACTGAATATGTTAAATTGAACGATATTGAAATGATTTTTAAGAAACGTAGAAATGACAAGAAAACACGTTTGGAAAGCATTATGAAGGGTCGTGAAAGTCGCGAAAAATTCGGGTATCGTGATAAACGTAAGAACATCCATTGCTCGAGAACGAATGCGGAAAAAGAAAAGAAGAAAAACTTTGGAATGATGCGACAGAAAGCACGATCAAAGGTCAAAAAATCATTTAAAGATAAACAACAAGCCATGAGGAAGCACTTGCTTCGGCAGAAGAAAATGAAATAATTTTTTTTTTATTTTGCATCATACATATTACTACTGTTTATTTCAAATGAATAAATTTTATAAACGAAAAATCCATTGTATTTTTCCGAAGCATAGCACTAGAATATGATGTTAATTTGCAGGAATCATCTCTGCTTGAATCCATACTTTTTCCTTTCATAGAAGAGGTCCGTTTTGGAGCTACCCAAATTAACGATTTTCGGGCAACCATCTCTCTGAAATGAGAACAGGCAAAAAGAAAAGTTATTATTTATTTAACTCATTCCTATTTCTATTTCATTTCAATGGATAATTGTTGTGAAATTTACATCTTTCTCTTGTATTGTACATTCTTTGCAATAGTAAGCATCGGATACACCGGGGCCACCACATGTTACACATCTGCCTTGGTATGATCCATAGTTACATTCATCGCAGATTCTGACCAGCGTACATGGACGCACATAGGAATCGCATATAACACATTTCCCATCACATTTTTCACATAAACGGCCAATAGCTATACATAATCAAATGGAGATTCATATAAAGTTTCGCCTCTAGTGTTATAGATTTGATTTTAAAATTAAATTTCACTTACCAACACCAGGCTGTTTTCTACAAAAAATCAGATCAGGATGATGTTTTGCCATTTGATTTTCGCCAATAAGATTAAATGACTCTCTGAATAGTAACTTCGTACAGAATATTGAAAATGCTTCAGAAATAACCAAAGCTGTCATCAAACTAAGTTAGTATTACCATATGCGATCAATATATCGTCAAAGGCCTTAATTTATGTGCTATACGTAAAGGTGTTGAATTATTTTTGAATATTCAATTTTTCTCTTTTCACAAGATAGACTGCATATCCTCAAAAAAATTGATGCGATGCTTTAAAGTGGTGTATTTTGCCGGAAAATGATTCATGCCAAGGCAAATTTCATTGTTTGGTTTGTCTATCAATAATAATAATAATATATTAAAGAATAATAATATTAAAATAAATCTATTCCTAGTGGGCAAATCGTCTGACAAAATAAATGCAGACAAATGAGAAGTCAACAATGCGATATTTAAAATTTCAGATTGCGTTCATATTACAATTGGTCTATAGAGAAAGTCATAAAGATCGATAAGTTTGAAACCGATCCGAGAAATTAAGAAATGTTCCATCTTTCCATCTTCGAATCAATGATAATTTGATGACTGGGGTAGAAATTAGGAATCATACGACCATCATCAAGATACTCAACATACTCACCGAAGTATTCTCGTATAGCAGTGGGCTATCAGTGAACAATAAACAAAGAAAAATAATAATAATTAATATTTTTTCTTGTGTATGAATAACCCTTCTTGGCTGATAATGAATTCATATCAAATTTTTTTGTCATAAATTGGTACTTTTCAGTTGTGCGTAAGGAAGCAAATAAATGATTCTCTTCTCAGTTCCGTTTATAATGATGATTTTCAAAAATAGAATGGATTCTGAAATCATCAAATGATTGAAACACAAACGAGAGGTATATGAAGTGATTTTTTGTTGCCGAGATCTGAAGTGCCTGTTCAATTTTCAATGTTTACATTTAATTATGATGAAATGTAGGGTTATGGAAACCTCAATGCATTATCATTGAAACAAATGAACGAAACAGCAGCGAAAATCATAATATTTCTTTCTCAAATATGTGTATTGTCAAAATAATAACTGTGAAACAAAAATTCCATTGAAATTCATAAAATCCATACAATACTCAAGTGGCTCCTTTGTTCTATTGCTATTGTCCAAATCGGTTCATTATGTGATCAAGATCGCATTTTTTCTGTATTCATTTCTGAACTCTGTTAAGCCTAGAAGAATTATTTTCAAAATTCGTTCGTTATTTCCATTTACTAACGTTTTATAGAAATCATTCCCAATTCCATAGGAATTAATTCAATTTGAATGGTTTTTGGAACTCATCGGATAACACTTAAATATTCCTTTCAAATTATTTCAAATTTTGACAGATGTCGCATTGGCATGCTGTATTATTTATTTCCTAACCAAAATATATCGGCATCTTGTAAAGTCTAAAATTCATCACTATGATCACATTAGCTGCTAAAACACTTCAATTTCAAGGTAACAATTTCATTGAATAAGTGGACTAGCAAAAACATCAAAAATAATCAATCTGTTTTTTAAAATACTTCTGCAGTTCAAAAATTACCGCAAGTTAAGTTTTTTCATGCAACCGCCATAAATTATGATGTCTTGTGGAGAAGAAATCGAAGATTGCCGAAAAATCCAACATCATCTGGCCCACTGACCGATTTGCCAGATTATTCATTCATCGATGGACGGCCAACACCATTAGGCGTATGTATAACTATTCCCAATATTCGCGATTGAAGCTGTGTTTTAATTTTTAATTGCAAATGTTACAGTCTCATCAAAAGCGCAGACTAGATCAACAACTTCAAATAGCCAGAAAGATTGTCCAAGGCATTCATGAAGTTGACTTTGCAAAGCGGGAATATGCACGCAAGCTTGATGCCATAGAGAAAGAACGTAAAAACATTCTGGACAACAAGCTAAGACCAAAAGGACGTTTATTATCGAAAAAAGATTAGAGATACAATTTATCATCAATATAAGCAGTCATAATTGAAATAAAAAAAATTGAAAGAATAAAATTTAAAATGAAATATTTCGATCGAACATTTGATTTGGTAATAATGATAATAATAATTAACCATTATTATTATGCATGTGGGATATTCCAAATGTTATTAGGCAAAATAAGCAATGCAGTAGCTTGATTGAGCTTTGAGCATTGAGCACACCGCGGCAAACTTTCAAAGAACCCATTCACATTCATCAAGTACGAAGCACCATAAACCATAATCCTTTTTCGGATTTAATTTTCCTCAAAAACAAAACGTCCCCTTATAATACTGTGTATTGTGTATACATGAAATATTTTGTATCGAATGAATTTTACGAGAAAACCTTAATTTTGCTTTATAATTAATGATTAATTATTCATGAACCCAATCATAATAAAGGAACAATTTTCATTTTCGCTGATATTCTCTTTTTACTATTCACTGTGCATCGTGTACTATGTACTGCTTCGACCAAATTTTTGAGCACGAGCAATTATTGCTATCATGATTATCATTATGTTTAAAAATATGAATTATTCGACTACGGATGGGTATGGTAATAATACGATAAAGTGAACGTTCATCCTTTGGAAATATGTAATAACAAGAGCAAATCACAAATGATATAACTAAAGATGGTTGTTCGTTGAATTTTATAACTTATCCTATTTTTAAAGCTTCCCATGGATTCGATGGATATTAGGGTGTCTTCGAGTAGTGGATATTCCAAAAGTGCATCGTCTCAATCGATAGAGAATCTTTCGAAATATCGCTGATTAAAATTTCAAATCATTTAGTGCTGCTTTGATTTCTTTCCGATACTTCCAAAGTTCCGAGAACAAAATAGGCGAATGGGATTAATTTATTGCAGTTCACTTTGAAAATCAAGTTATTTTTTATTTATGTGAAAAATAAGACGAAACGATACAAACGAAATGAGACAAATTCTTTTAAGTAAACAACAAAAGTAGGCTCAATTCCCCTTTTATATTTCGGAAACTTCAATTTAATCGGGAAATGTGAGACCAACACCGATAAAATTGAAAATTTTCACCAGCGATAGTTTGAAAGATTCTCTATCGATTGAGACCAGGCATTTTGAAATTGCCGCTACTCGGAGACACCCTAATGGATATAATTTGTCTTGTGAATTGTAATATATTCCATATCGGGTAAAATATTCAACAATGTTCTGAAACTTAATTATTCAGTTAGCTAATTTGATTTTGGAAATTTTTGACATCAAACTACTGAATATTTACCATTCATTTTCAAAATAGTGATCATTCGGGATAGTATTGATGAAGCGATACTTCAAAACACTCAAAATCACATGGAAAATGTGCGACAAATAATTATTGGATACACTTCCCTATTCATGTATTGCAAACAGTGATGATTGATGATCATAGCCGGACCCCCTGTACAGAGATCTCATCGAGCAATTATTAATTTGTGTTTGAGCGACTACATCAGTCATTATAAATAACTAGCGAAAACCCGGCATGCTTTGCTATGCCACCAAAATGAAGATCTTTTAGAATCATGGAAAGCTATTCCTTTATATTAGATTACATTAAAACCCAGAGTTGCCAAGTTTACATGTGAATTTAGCCGAAAAGTGTACACTGGTATACACTATAGGTGCAACGAGCCGCCATTTTTGCGGCTCGGGAGAAATTCGGCTTGGCCGGCTCGGATCGTGTTCGGTAAAAAAAAATCAACGAGCCGAGCCGAGCCGAGCTAAATACGAAAAGCTCGCGAGCTCAATATGGGAGAAAATTTTTTATTGATACATAATTCAAAAATCGAAAAATGCGAGGAATTATTTTAACTCGGTGTTCTTTTTTGATTCGAAATTGAATAAAACACCGTGTAACA